>JABFPD010000092.1:0-16087 GCA_022817545.1 Cremastobaeus sp. ZL-2020 | reverse complement strand
TCAAAAATAGAGTATTGCGTTTTTGCTTTTCCAAAACTCTGTATTAATAATCTAATCGCCATTTTAAACAAACTGAAAAACTTTAATATTAGAATTCAAATAGCTGAACAAACTTGCAAAACAAAACTATTTACTTGTGGGGACCCGGTTCGGAGAAGCGCACTTCCGAGAATTTTCTACTCCATGTTAAACATTTAAATGCCGCTATTTAAACAAAAATTTTTAATATTCAAAAGCTTGAAAATGTATGACCTCCCCCTTATTTATTGTTTGGTCAGCCCTTCCCCCTTTTCCACTTGGCACGATCTTCTGCACCACCTGGAGTATAATTACCTGGCACAATCTTCTGCACCACCAAGAAAGAAAGAGAAGGCACGATCTACTGCACCACCAAAAATACTCTCAAGAAAGTCCTGGACTGGGCTTTCTCCTTTTTAGCCACTATCTACTGCAGCTCGGAAAACTGTGTCGGTGCTTGGCCAAACGTTCCCCTTTAAATACTTTCTTCCCAAAAATGCTAATGAGCGAGGAAATTTGAATACGCCAACTAGCGGATTCAAATTCGAACTCATTAGCGCGGCAAAATTCAAACTTTCAACATCGGGTTTTGAATTATCGGGAGTTTCGGTCGGTAAGTCAGTGCGCGTTTTCATCAACTCAAAATAGCGGTTAATGTTTACAACTGTCACGGCGCGTGCTTTCATTACTGCAGATTTTTATTTTATATCAATTATATCAATTTTATTTATCGTTGACAATTAACCAAGAAGTCAAAATAATTAATAAAAATACAAGTTCTTTTTCAACTTTATTTTCTTTTCTTATTAAGGTAATAATCAAAATCCTTTTCTTTATTGGAACTTTACAATATATTGATAATATAATATATTATCATATATAAAACAAAAAATACATTAACCATATTATGGTTAATGTATTTTTTGTTTTACTAGGGGTTCGCTTAAGTTTTATTCATTTTTTATAATAAATTTTATTTCTTTATTTATAGGTTAGGGTATGTGGGATGTTAGAATGAGGTTTATTTGTTCATCATTAAAAGGTAAATAGATACTGCCTATCTTACAATAATTGCCATTTCTTCGTTAACTTTATTAATAATTAATTTGATTTTGCTGACAGGTTCTTTAATTGGAACAATGTGTTAGGCACCAGGATGAAGTTTTTGTTATTTCTCTTATGGTGAGCAAGGAAATTCTTTTTTACTTAGTCTAATCAATTGTGAAGTGTTTTAGGTAAAATATCACTATGTTATAACACTCTTTCCAATCAAAGTAACTCTCAGAGGGCGGGTTACTTTGATTTTCATTCCTATATTTTTAAAGGCAGAACTTTGAAATAATATTGCAAATTTATAAAATAATTAAAGTGGTTTATTAATTCTTCATATAGTCGTTACCATAAATTAAAATTAATTTTGCTCATAAAATAAACATTGGGTCACAATAAAAAAATGGAATTTTCAATGATGAAATAAATATAACTTTTACTAGAATATAGTGATTTATTAACGCATTTTTACTATTAATTTACTTACACTCTCATAATTTATCGTTGTCGATATTCTTTAATACGAGAGTAAGTTAATCAGTATTATGTTTATCCTGAATAAACAATTATACAACAATATATACAATTTAATAGTAAATTATTAGTTTCATTATTACAATTATGAATATTACATAACTTAGGAATACTATTGAAATTGAAACATAGTCATTTGAAATTCTCTTTAGGTAAATCTTAAATCTATTGACTGCAGAATCGGCGCCTAGGTTTTTCTTGCATCTCTCGAAGCAGACTATGCAGGTGTTTGATGTCAGCACTAGACCTCCTCACTGTTTCCTGATACTCCAAATATCTTCGGTGTGGAAGATATCTCACGTGATCCAAGGCCCATATAGTAATCTCATATACTTGGATGGCTCTCTGTAGTTGAGAACGAATCTTGGCAATGCTGATGCGGATGGGAGATTTCTTTTGGCTTGGAAGCATCAGGCCCTCAGAACGTGGAGGTGTAGGAGGTTCTACTGGTGTCGTCTGTCGTTGTTCTCTCCGTCTGTCCAAGCGCCTATAATATGCATCGTTCCATTTAGGCATCTGCAAAATCAGAATATATGCTTTCATCAGTATCCACTTCACTGATTGGATATACCCTACTATCTCTAAAGGATATTCTTCCAGCATTGGTAAGCACAATTGCTATCTTGAGGTCAATTTCTCAGGTTCCTCATAGTTCCTTTATACCTAGCTTCTTCGACGAAAGTCACCATCAAATCTCTACTATGATGTGACCAAGTGGCACTACTAGAGGGACATACTTCATCAACTGCCACTCGTATGCATTTTTCACTATATTCCATGAACGACAAAGGAAGACGTTTTATATGAGTCAAGTCATGTGTTATGGCTCCCATGTCAACCAACTTTGCTGCCCAATTATCATCCCGGTAAATAAGCCTTGCTCGAAGCCATTTGTTTCCCAAACGCAGTGCACAAGGCAGTCCGACCGTCCATCGCCTCCTGACTAACCTGGGGGCATAAATATTATCGTCCAAGATGTCTGCCAGTTCACGTGTCAACCATTCAAACGTAGTTTGCTGGAGGTTTGAGCGTACGTAAATCTCGCTTGGGCTCACTACCCAAGAAAACGTTATCATAGTCAGGCCTAATGTATCATAGGGGGTCTGGGCGAATTCATCCTCTATCGTAGCAAACTGCATCTTTCCTGGAATTATACAATTTCAAATCTTTGATATTAAACATCCCTCTCTCAGCTTTATTTTTCAGATTTTCCAAAATATATGTCCCATTATTAACTACTTTTCTTATTCTGTAAGGACCTTCATATATTGCCATGAATTTGGCTAATCATTTTTCTGGTGCATTAGATGTGTTGTAAGCCTTGACCAAAACCAAGCTTCCTTGCTGAAACTCCGTTTTAAAATGAGTCTCATCAAACTTCTTTTTCCTTTTTTCTGCTTTATTTCTTAGTTTCTCATTAACCAGCATAAGTTTTTCCTCGTAAGTTTTTTCTTTCATATCCTCTAGATTTTTTTTGTACCATCTCTCCCACATACGTGTCGGTTTTTTGTTAAGATGAATTTCAATGGGCGTGTATTCGGTGCTATCGTGGTGTACCTCATTTATGCAAGTTTCTATCACTGGTATCCAGGTAATCCAATTGGTGTGTTTCTCCTTCAAAAAAGTTCTAAAGAACCTGCCCAGCTCTCTATTTACCCGTTCCACGGGATTTCCCTGGGGATGACGTACAGACGTAAATATGACTTGTATTCCTTCCTTTTTTAATTTATCAATCCATAAATCAGAGGTGAATTGTGTTCCTTGATCGCTTAGTATCCTTAGTGGTTTTCCATAGTTTATGATGTAATCATTAAAAATCTTGTTGATTGTTGCTCTTGTATTTATTCGCTTTAATGGATATAGTTTTACGTATTTTGAAAATACATCAATTGTCACTAGTATGTACTTCACTCCTCCTCTTGAAGTCGGTAATGGTCCTAAGTAATCTATGGATAAAATTTCATTAGGTTTGGTGGGGAGTATATTCCTCATATCTGAATAACAAGTCTGATTCGTTACTTTGTTCCTTTGGCATGAATCACAAGAGGATATCCTCTGTCGAGTCCTCTTTTCCATTTTTCGGAAGTAGAAGTCTTCCTTCAACATCCTTGAACACTTTCTTGGTCCAATATGACCATACACTTCATGTGTTTCATCGATAATTAAATTAACCATTTGCCTTGGAATATATATTTTGTGATTTTTGTATAATATGTTGTCTATGGTTTGGTAGTTTTTTGAATCATTTATGATTTTCAAATCCTTAAGGCTTCCATCCTTATCCTGTTCTTCAACAATTTTTATCAATTTATTGATTAGTTCTCTCGATACTTTTCTGGCTAACTGATATATTAATATTTGATGTTCTTTTGCTTCTATCATTTTGTCTGAATCTGGACAATGTCGGCTCAATACATCTGGAACTATATTCTCCTTCCCAGGACAGTATTCTATATCAAAACAATAGTCTTGTATTGACAGATTCCATCGTGCCAATCTTGAGTTTCCCAATTTGCTTCTTTTGATGAAAGTTAAAGCTTTGTGATCTGTTATAATTGTAAATCTTCCTCCCAATAAGTATATTTTAAATTTTTCTAGTGCCCAGATAATGGCCAAAAGCTCTTTTTCTGTCGTGTAATAATTAAGTTCTTCTTTCTTCAATGTCCTACTAGCAAATGAAATTACTTGATGTTCTCCTTCTTCGTTTTTCTGAAATAAAACTGCTCCCAAAGCTACATCGCTGGCATCTGTTTGTAGACAAAATTTCCACTCCGGATTAGGGTATTTTAAGATAATTGTATCAATGAATAATGACTTCACCTTTTCAAATGATTCTTCTTGTCTTTCAGTCCATTTGTAAGGAACCCCTTTTTTGATTAATTCTAACAATGGCACTGTCTCATGTGCATGTTGTTTAGTAAATTTGGAGTAGAAATTGATTAATCCCAAGAATCCCCTCATTTGTTTAATATTCTTAGGTCTGGGAAAATCTTTGATCGCTTTTATTTTTTCAGGATTTGTCTGTATACCCTCTGTAGATAAAATATGTCCCAGAAATTTGACCTCTTTTTCAAAAAACTTAGATTTTGAAAAATTTATCGTTAACTTATTTTCTGAAAATTTTTTAAAAATCTGCCCTAGGATATCCAATTGTTCTCCTGGTGATTTCGCTACTATCAGAATGTCATCAACAAATTGGATAACTCCGTCAACATTTTTCAAAACAGAGTCTAATCCTCTTACTAATGCAGCAGTACTGGTTTTCAACCCAAATGGCACTACCTTAAATTCATAGATTTTTCCTTGATGTTGAAAAGCGGTGTATTGATAAGAATCAGGATGTAATGGCACTTGCCAAAAACTTTGCACCATATCCAACGTCGACATACTCTTTACTCCATGACACCTTCTGAGTAGTGTTTCTATTGTTTCCATACATTCAAAATCGTCTATCAGAGCTTCATTTAGCTTTCTCGCATCCAAACATATCCTTATATCTCCATTTTCTTTCTTCACTATTACTACTGGATTAATGTATGGGCTTCGAGATCTTTGGATTATTCCCCAATCTAGCATTTTATTCAATTCATTATTTACTTGACTCAGATATTTCTCTGGTATAGGATATGGTTTTACATTGTAAGGGGTATGATTTTTTAACAACAATTTATGTTGATAAGTGTTCATTTTTCCTGGTCTCTTATTAAATATTTCACGATGTTTCTTGATTAGTTGTTTGAATTTCTCTTGATAATTCTCCTTTAATGTAATACATTTTGATATCTTTTCCTCTATTTCCCTGTTCGACAATTCTATTAGTTCACTTAATTGTCCTTGTTCAATGTTTTGTATTGTTTTTATTTGATCCTCTTCTTTTTTTGGAAACTTGATTGTTTCTTCCTCACCTCTTCCATTACATAACTTCAATTCATAATCTCTCAAATTAATTTGACTGTTTAATTTAGTTAGTAGATCCACTCCTATTATGCAATCTATTCTCAATTTTGGAATTATTATAATTACTTGACTCGTATCAAGTTCTCCAATTTTTAAATCAACTAAAATTTGTTTCTTTATCCTTTGTGGTCTTCCTTCAGTTGCTAGTGCTATAGTAGTACCAACCACAGGTAAACAAGGACACTTTTTAAAGTGTTCATTATTTTCTTCAAAGAGTTTTTCTGAGATACAAGTTACTTCACTTCCTGTGTCGATTAGAGCCCTGGTGATTATACCTTCTATATTGATATTTATTCTAGGACACTGATAGTCCTCCTTGTCATTAATAAAAACTTCATTTACATATGAGATTACTCCTGTGTTAGGTTCTTATTCTAAATATTTTCCTTGATCAATTTTATGTACTTCTTTCCCCTCAAGTACAGGGGATTTGTTAGATTGTATCCTCTTATTCACAGAAGATTCCCTAGCGTATATCCCCTTAATTTCAGGAGGTTCAGACTCTAACACAGGAGTTAGTGGTTTTCCTGTGTTAGGAAAGGATTATTAAATTCTCGTCTAATTTCCATTTGATGTACTTGATTGGTTTGGTAGCTTTGTCCTCCCCCCTTGCATTATTATTGTTTCTATAATTATTGTTTCTGTTGTTATTTTGATTTCTATTTGAATTATTGTTATTCTGGTAGTTTATCTTTTGGTCAATATTACCTCCTGATGCTCTATTGACTTGATTATTTCTCCCAGAATTCAACTGACCTGCTTGATCATAATTACTCAGTAAGTCAATCAAGCCATCAATTGATTTGATAGTTCCAGAAATGATTACCCTTTGTATCTCATGGTTAAAATGTCGGGATAGACATCTAATTATTTGATTTGTTTCCATGGGTATGTCTAATGCTTTAACATTATTTATCTTCTTTATTGCGTATTCAACCCTAGTTAATTTTCCATTTTCATTAAAGTATCCCAACTCCAAATTTTGTTTGATTTTGTGTTGTGTTTCTTCATTCCAATAGCGTCTCAAGAACTTTCTCTTGAAGTCATCAAAATCATCAATTTCTTCTCTAATTAAATGCCACCAGTCATTCGCTGTCCCTTTCAGGCAAATATTTACCAAATAATCAAATTGCTCTCCATTAAAATTTAAAGCTCTCCAGTAGTCCTCGAATTCTCTCATGAATTTTACTGGTTGACCAGAGCCGTCAAAATTAGGAGGTTCGCTCTTCCCTACTGACACACCTGATGTTGGAATCCTATTGATTTTAAAATCTTTTTTAATTTCTTGGATCTCTGCCTGGTTGGTTTTTCCTATATCCTTCACGTTGTCCAAAATCTTTATTATAGAGGTTTGATCCTTTAACATTGAATCCAGTATTCTATCGTTATTATTGAATTTTTCCTCGATTTCTCTAAGCCTGTTTTCAGAGACTTTCTGTATATTGAGTACCTCTTCTCTCAAATTTTGGTGTTTCTCAGTTAGTATTGTTTCAATTGCTCCGAATCCTTTCTCTAATTTCACTACTCTCTTGTTAATTTGGCTAGCTTTCAATTGGTCCAACATTAATTCAACTTCATCCAGCCTATCTTTAATTTTCTTAGATTTTTGAGACCTTGTTTGTATTTTTTCTAATACTTCTTCTTCTTCATCATCTTCTTCTTCCCCTTGTATAGTGGTATAACTAGCTTGACTCGAAGCTCCACTAATTTTTATACTAGGGAGATCCCTTTTCTTTTGATATGTCGTAATATCAGTGTCTGAAACAGTTTTCCTGGGTTTTGGGGGCTTTAAATTCCCTATTGCCTCTAATAACGCCTCATCTGAAATTTCAGGGCGAGGATATGTTTTTGTTTCAGGAGTTTTCTCTTGGATGCTTGGTTCAGCTCCTCTCATATGTTTTTTAGGACCCATTTTTTTTTTTTTTACAAATTTGATGCAAACCGTATATTTTCAGTTTTTTTAGGTCAAAATCCCTTTCAATAATCAAGAGTTATCTCTCACATTTTATGGGTCCCTGTTCGGGCGCCATTGAAAGGGTTCATTATTCTATGCTTTATTATCTTGTCTTAATTTAATTACAGTGGGATTCAAAAAACTAAACTAATTTATTAATGATAAAATATTTATTTATTAAATTCAATAATCAATTTTATACATAATTTGAACCCATAAATAGCAAGAAATAACTCTGAAATGTCTAATATTATTATTTTTATAATTACCCACCTTTTGCGGCAGTTTCCTTCGTTATATTTCCTAAGAAGATTCTGGGCCTCGCTGCACCTAATTTACAAAATGCTTCTGCGCGCTCAAATTTTGATCAATTTTCTTCATTTTGATGAATTTTTGTTCGCAATTTAAAGGACTAAAAATTGTAAACAGGGATTTTTGATAACTATTAACAATAAGAAAATATAGTTAAAATGGTAATTTTTGCAACAAGAGTCTAATGGAGGTTTTTTGAAGTTATATTTTAACAATGTTTTCATGTAGCAATTATTTGTATTGTTATTAAAAAGTTTTGTAAATGACAATGTGAATGTAAATATTGTGTTGTAAATACATTTATATAAATTGTAAGCGAATTAATAGTAAAGTTGTACTTGTAAGTATTAGATGTAAGAAATATGTAGTTTAAAAAATGAAGCATTTGTAAATATTGTGTTATAAATTCAAATATAATATTCAAACGTTCTGTAAATGACTGCATGAATGTAAATTTTGTATTGTAAATACAATTTTATAATTTGTAGATAATTAAATCATTAAATAGACCTACTTGATTATTCCGATAAATTTGGAGTTACAGGTTGTTCTTTGAGAGTTGATAAAAACGGAGTTATTTATTTGTCATTAAGATCCTTCTCGTAACCAAATGTCAATTTCTGTAAATGACTGCGTGAATGTACATTTTGTATTGTAAATACACTTATAATCATTGTAAGCGATTTAATAATACATTTGTACGAATAAGCATTACATGAAAGAAATATATTTTTATATACTGCAAGTGTCAATAATATATTTAAGGAGGATTAATATGAAAAACACACATATATATGAAACTATATGTGTATTTAAAACTATACATATTACTTAGAGTATAAATTATTTTAAATAATATGTATTCGTTTCACAAAAAATGAAATTTAATGTCAATCATTTTGATATTTTGTCTCTATTTTAATTGCTCTTTTGTAGTATTGAAATAAATAAAAGCAGTCAAGACTATAAAGATATTAAAATAATTATAATAAAACAATATGTTCACGGTAGTCGTACGAACAAAATTGCATTTATTAAACATCAAATTAAGATTATGCCATGGAACAAAATTTTTAGATTTCGTCCAATTTACGAAAAAGAACTATTTAAATTTGACTACATGGTAAAGAGCTCATAAATGAATATTCTTTTTTGGTGCATAAATCCGAAAATCGCCTTAAAAAATTAGTTTTCAGTGACTATTACAGGGATATTTGATCATAAAGATCGCAGTGCGCCGGTATCCTTGTCGTGCGCGCGGCAGCGCGTACGGTTACTATCTCTCTCGCACCTGCGCCCTCAGCGGTGGGAAATACTTAAATAAACTAGGCAGCAGTAGTGTTCGTTCAACTTTTTCTCAGGCAGCACGTGATTTTTGGATAGTACGCGGTTTAAGGAATTCAAAAATGCATATATCATTAAAGTATCGTATTACTACTAATTAATAAAAAAATTGCCATATTCGGATCAGGCAGCAACATGGTTGGTTCAATAAAAAATAGGCAGCAATCGAAATTCTATACTATTTGAAGTATAAACTATACATTTTTATCAATTTCATTCAAGTATCATGTCATTATAGTTTATGCATAAAAATAGCATAAACAATTGTTTATATTAGCTAACCGTTCAACTTTAGTTAGGCAGCAATGACGGATTCTTATTGACTAATGTATAATACATGAAATCTGATACTTTTCATTAAAATATCAAATCATTATATATATCACGCAGCCGGATCTCGTACTATGTCTATCTGACTATATTTCTGAATTTTTGGCAGTCGATCGCATGAGCTGTTTAGTAATGGCGAGCATCTAAACTTCATTTGGGGTCAGATTGACCCCGTGTGTTCTTGATGTTCGAAAAAATAGGTGTGTTCTCGAAGGGTTAACTAGACAGAACTTGTCTAGACTTTGTAGAGATCATAACCTAGACATCATTCATAACGCAAAATAATATTTTTCGCAAGATGAGAGATTACAGAACGCCTTGAAGGTTGAACCTTCCAACCATTCAATGCAATGGATCGTTGTATAGACTGATGAATATGTATCCAATCTGACCATATTTCTTCTTCTGGAAGTCAGATGGGGGACGTTGAATTTAAGTAACTTAACAAGTAATGAGCAGTCAGAATGATCATTAATATGTTTATATAGGAAGACAATATCATTACATTCGCTAAGGGACTCAAGAGAATAAGGTATATGTAGGTGAGATGCTATTTGTTTGTAATTATGGTCTAGGAAAGAATCCGGTACACCGAGTCGAGTAACAGCGAGTTTGAACAACCGAGTTTTTTTATAATAATTTGTAACCAATCGAGTCTCAGAGTCATTATTGTGAAATAATAATAACTTTGAGACAAAATCGATGTTAACATTTGTCTTTACTTTTCTGTTTAATACAAATAAAAATATGAATAAAGTCATTTGTTTACATTTTACGAGAACCTGAATGTAACAAAGAGTTAAAAAATGATACCGCAGTATATTAATTTTGAGTCTGGTTAGGTTATCGCCAATAATTTGAAATTCATCAAGTTTTATATTCCAATAGAAATCAAGTTTCGAAATTATTGAGCAGTATTTCTTATCTCTAATAACAGAGATAAAAAATATTAAATTAAAACAATACGCGGTGCGGTTTGTGACTGTTTTCGAATTCGTTCTGATTACCGAATTCTAATGAATGTATTTAAGTTAATATCGTAATAATGTATTTTAGCCTGTATTTCCCATCATTGAACTATGCGCTGAGTAGTGGCTAACCTCATACTACTTGTTACTCAATGGTTTTGCTGTAATATTCACCAACAGCTAACTTCATGGCGCTAGCCATGAAGTTATTATATAGCACATTATGTGATATGCTCAATCGAATGTTGATGAAAACCGGATAATGCGCTCCGGCCTATCTAGCGAGCATATAATGTAAATTAGTTAAGTTGCTCATTGTCAAATTGTGCGTTCGTAGCTAAACATTGTAACTGTGCTGTATTTTACTATGTGGCTATCTTCAGGCCATAGAACCTCGCGTTTGACATAAAGTGGGTTCTCCAATGCCAGCATGGCATGTCATCTAACGTCATGTGCGGTGCTTGAGAGAGGGAACTACACATATAAGCAGGGATGGTTAATTCTGTATTCACTGATTAATAATTGATCGATTACATTTTTTATTTTTTTACTGTTTCTGATAACAGATTAGAATATATAATATTAATTGAAAAATGACGAATACTAATTTTAAAAGTATTAATTAACAGCTGATGCTACATTAATTATTACAAAAATAACCCTTAACCATTAATAGTTGATTGATACTTATAAAAGAAATCCTTAAGGGGGTAGTACGGTCCAGCAAAGTAAAAAATTGGTCATTTTTGGAAAAGGATTGTAGGAGGGATATATTATACAATTGAATAAGATAAAAAGTATTTTATTGAGACACATTTAGTTTATATTTTAGCAAAATATATTGAACATTAATCAATATTATGAACCTGAATCGATTTTGTCTGCAAAATACGATAAAAAAATGTATTATCATTTTGCCCTCATCCTAAAACTAATAATTACAAACTGTCGTAGCGGATTAGCGTTTCGATTTTTTTTTCAAAATATCGCGTTTAAAAAAAAATTTGATTTTGAACTATTTTTTCACCACAAAAGTGATTATTAATATAACTTCTAAGTCGAAATTCAAAAAACGGCTACGACAGTGTGTGCAGAATTTAATTTGGCTCCAAAATCACGAAGAATTAGAACAAAACATTGAAAATTGCTTCAGTTATCGCAGCGACCATGGCGAAAAACACGGCTTTGAGAACACAAGCTTTAAAGTTTGAGAATACTTTTTTGTGTACAAAATTCATACTCACGTTCAATCGGCTATTCTCCCGTCGTATTGTGGGCCTTCTTGTTTTTGCTTCTGGTATTTTATTTCAATATCACAGAGAAATCATGTTTCAAACATTTTCAAACATTTTCACGGATTTTACCGGTTTTGTTATACATAAAAAACCCTTATTTACTGACTTTGCATGCGCTGACTTTTTACGCTGTAACTATATGTAATGACTTCGAATTTCAGAAAATCGTCCCAGTACCATATACTAGACACTATAAGAATGTATTTAAGCCAAAAAATTTTTTTTCGATTTTTCAAATTGCTGGACCGTACTATCCCCTTTAATTATGTTGGTTCGATTACTTTACTAAAAATTTATCATCAATCATCCAGGTTAAATCAATGATTACAAATATAATCCTCAATTACAAATAGTGGGTTAGTTATATATAGAAAATAAATTGAATGTAAATGTAAAAACGTGTTTATGAGCATATATATGTTTCAACATTATCTTTCACGTGGGTTCATTTCAAATACATCTTAGTAGAAATTAAATGGGTTGTCCATCTGTACGATATGGCTCACATCGTACTACAACTTGCAAAACTATGTCACAGGTTATCCTGCTTAGTGACAGACAAGGGCCCAGCTGCTTAGCCAGATAAAAAGAAATATTAATCTGGGTCACATCTGAATTTCCAGGCATGGTACTGGTACAGAATGTAATGCATGGTAACGTCATGACCCTGTCTGGGCAAAACATATAACGAACTTGAAAATGGCAAACATGGTAACAACCTTTGTAAGAATCTGACGTGGTAACCAGATTAAATTAATTGTTTTTAATTTTAATATTGGTTTAATAATAAATAAAAATTTTATGATATTTAGATCCTGGTTGATCAATTTGCTTTCAATCAGCTTGGATAACTATCACTGTTAGAAATGTTCTTAAAATTCAGAAAGTATTGGGTCACAATTGATACCCAAATGTAAGAATTTATATTTGCAATTCGTTTTCGGTATCTCGAGACCTAATTTTGATTCGGAAAAAAGTTTCCTAAAATTCGGTTTTCATTTCCCTAAAATTCGTAAACTGTTCCGTAAGTGCGCGTATGCTCGATATCAGGATATCGATAGTAACAACATGACAGTTCATTATAACCAACAACGTGACAGATTCAGTATGCCTGTTTCAACGAAAATGTAATAATCAAGTAACCCAATTGGAATCATACTAATGTCCCAGTACTGGTCCATCGTTGGTGCCATAGTTACCAGTACTGGCATTCCATACTGGCCCGTATTTATGACAGTACAGGGCCTGTACAAAATCTGTTCTGGAGTGATAACACTGGGCCAAGCTTGGTATTTTATGACATGACAATACTGGTAAACAAACTATCCAGTGCTGATCAGTTACCTTGCCAATACTGATAATTTACTGTACCAGTACTGTCACAAAATTGAAGTTCTACTGGCACAATACTGGTTGGCAACGTTAACGGATAAAAATCAACGTTATCGGATAAAAATAACGGATAAAAAAGCAATAAATTATTTAAATTAATTTAACTAATTTTTTACTTTAGTTTAATGTATTTTACTTAAAATTTATTTAATTTAAATTACTATTTTTTAAAAACTGGAGTCTCATCGGAGTATGGAGTACTCATCGCTTTCCACAGAGAAAGTTTGCCATCAGAATGTTTAAGACCTTGCAACCATTCTGAGAGATAAGATTTAAACTTATCTCTCTTGTGTTCTCGGCACAACCAATATTATGCAACTTCAGCAGTAGCAAATGATGATCAACCAAATCAAAAGCTTTTGAGAAGTCAAATGGAACTAGTAGTGAAATTTTCCTTTGTTCTATTCCACGTCTAATATCGTCTGCCAGGCGGAGAAGAGCCGCTTGAGTAGAATGATTTTTCTTGAATCCACATTGAAATGGATAAAGTAATTTATTTAATGTGAGATGATCTGTCAACTGACGGTGAACTATAATTTCAAGGATTTTTGAGATAGGACAAAGGATGTATATGAGGTGGTAATGAGATGGCTCAGTAGGTTTAGGAAAGTTAAGGAAAGCAGATTTATTGAATGCAGTAATGATATGCGGTAGAATGCATCCTCATAACAGTGAATCGGTATGTCATTACATCCTATTGAATTTTTAGACGTTGCAGATGAGAGTAGTTTCAGTGTCTCAGATGATGTGATTGAGGTAAAAGAAAAGGAAAAATCACATGATTAGGATTGTGAATCTTAAGTAGGAGACGGAATCTGAAAGTTTCCCGATGCATACAGCTCATCTAAGATTAACTGTTACGGACGACAAAAAAATAGTTATTTAATGCATTTGGAGAAACTCGGTTACTCGAAATAAATCCAAGAGTAATTAGCTCACGCCAAAGTCGTTTGGAGATTCCGCTAGCACGTATATCCAACAGTTTATCTGTAAGATATGCAGAATTACATTTGTCAATTATGAGTTCAACTTTTTTAGATTGAGTACGATGTAACTTGAAGAAGTAGTCAAGACCAAATTGTCGGCAATAGTTGCGTAACTTGTTTCTATATAGGATAGGTAAAGGGTCACCTGATTGTGCAAAAGAGACTACTTTGGAATTAGAGTCAACAATGCACAGATCCAGAAGTGTATGGGAGTGCAAGGTGTGATGGATCGGATTCAAATTAAGCATATGTAGATCAAGGGAAATAATTGATTCATGCATTAATCTTGTCTGGGGTGTGTCATTTAACATATTGGATCTAAAGTCTCCTAGTATAACCACATTAGGTATATTGTACATCAGTTCGGATACTGCATTCCAAAAATCAATAGAAAAGGGAATTTCAGGTGGCCTGTATGCAGCTATCAAAACTAGCAAAGAGTCCCCGATTCTAATCTCAATGAATATACTCTCAACAACTGAAGTATCGTCACCAATCGAAAAGTGTATGATCTCATAGTTACTCATCGCATCCTGTAGGTAAAAGCAAACACCTCTCCTCTTTCCCTTTCTATTACATCTAAAAACTTTGTAATTGGGCAAAGCGATCCTGTTATCTGGTACTGAATTAGGAAGTTATGTCTCAGATATAGCGATAATATGCGGGGAAAGATCAAGAGACAATTGTTTAAGTGATTCTAAATGACTAAGGAGAAGTAATGACTGAGCGTTAACATGAACAATACACAGCGAGGGAGAAAGATGTCGATCAGACGTGTCAGTCTTTGTTGTATCCAATATGGAGTGAATTGAAGAATAACCAGTAGGTAGTTGCTATATGGTGGGGCTAGTGGCTTCATGAACAAAACCAGCTTGTACATTTGAATCTAATGGAAAGCCGTTAGAGGATGGAGAAGCTGATAGTGGATTCCGAGTGGAATCAAAGTTAGACGCAGATTCCATAAAATCAATACCCGGAAATTCCTATGAGTAGCATTTCATCGTTGAAGCTTCATCTTTACGGTGAAATATTTGGCATGAAACGGTTAATTTTCAAGATTTATCGCTATGACACCAGAGCATAGAGTATAGCAAACTCGTTGAAATAAATATACATGAAAAATTGAGCATTCTTACACCGAATTTCGTTTTAAAGTATTTTTTATATTTTTTATATTTTATAATTTTTATATTTTTTATATTTTTAGGATTCTAATAAGATAGTTCTTCCAATTATAAATAACTTTCTTACCACGGATTATCTCATAGATTTTCAATTTTTGAAAAGCCTCCTTGGTTTGATTGCTGGTGCTTGCACCAGTAAAAGTGAAGTTTAAGGCCAGTTCTCTGCTCATAACTTTAGCTAAAATTGAATTTAACTTTTGGACAAAGGTATCGCCACCTACATGCGCCAACATTTGTCTCTCGAAAAATGAAAACTCCATTTTGAATATGTAAGCGTAATAGGCATCATAATATTATCCATATATAAATTGTAATCTTACACCGATAGAAATTTAATGCAATTTTTGCATGGTAATTTAACATGCCAAATACGATGATTAGTATGTGCGGTTATAGCACGATGGCAACCCGAAAGTTGCAAGTTCACAATACAAAAGTCGCATGGAATTCCGGTACCAAAGTTTGGAAGAGTCGGCATACCATTTCGGGGACGCGCAGTCAACTTGAGGAAGTACACATTCGACAAAAGGGGCGTGACCTTAGCAAAATCGCATGTCGACTGAACAATATTTTCATGCAGTAGAGGTATACGTTTTACGTATGCCTCGACTGCCTATAGACGTAACAAACCAACGTATATTTAGTATGATGTTCGCTATACCAATTAGGTATGTGTATTAAATGCGATTTTTGCATTAAATTTCTATCAGTGTAGGAGTAACTTCATTTGTTATACCGCAATAAAAAATTGCTTGAGACAGAA
>JABFPD010000091.1:0-16158 GCA_022817545.1 Cremastobaeus sp. ZL-2020 | reverse complement strand
GGTCAGAAAACCAGTTGAAAAAATTCTATTCTTATTTCTGGGATCCGGACTTACTATTCTTCTTAGAAAGTCAATTGTCCAATCCTTTAGTACGGATAGAATTTGCAAGTAAGGGAAAGAAACTAGCTAGTCGAAAGCGTAAGCGGGAGGAAAAACCCTTAGAAACTGTAAACCTCGAGTAATATTGTAATGTGAATTGTCAAACAAAACTTGTAACCATTTTTAACCTTGTAAGGAGAATTGCTAAATAAAACTTGTAATCAAATTGTGTGTCCGAACCTCTTTATTTCTCATTAACCTGCCTGTTTCGGCTAGTACGTAACAGACGGCTAAAAATTGGCGCAGCCGGTAGGACACACAGTTGTGATTCGAGTTTTGTTGAAATTCTCTCGAAACCCTTTTTTGAAAAAAATAAATATGATCTCTTATTATGCCCCCCAAAATACCGCTTAGAGACCCCATAGAAACGCGCTCCCAATCTCAGACTAAAATTAAGGACAATACAGGTTTATTGCAAGACAACCTTAATCCCTTCAGTGGTAAAGGCATTCCTCACTCCCCAAATAAACAAATAATTAATACCCCGGAAAATCCGAGTACAAGCCAAACGAATAATAGTGAGCTAGACGAAGAAAAGCTTAACGAAGAATCTGGCTATAATACGTTACTAGATATTTCCCTTTCTGACACCGAAGTTGACGACGGAGATAAAACAATAGTTGAGAATAACTCCTCCCAAGAAACCAACAATACACACAATAACGAAAACGCTATTGTTGAAATAAATAACGCACAGCCAATCATACCTGACAATAACGAAGGAAACGTTATACCTCCTGTAGACGTCGATATGGCCCAAGTAAACGGTCAAAATACTTATACTGTTAGACTTAGAGATGCGATTGAAATTGTTCCTATCTTCTCCGGGGGAAGTAGCCATGCTACTTACCAAGAATTCGCAGCCGGATGTGAGGACGCTCGACAAATGCTCCCTGGAAATGCCGAAAACAGTCTTGTACAGCTCCTTAGAGCCAAACTTCGAGGGAGTGCATTAGAAACTGTTCGAGGGCACAATTTTAATAATTTATCCACTTTTCTGTCACAATTAAAGTCGGTATATGCACCTCATGAATCTCCAACGGTTCTACGAGGTAAACTAGGACAAGTTTTCCAAGCCGAAGCTGAGGATATACCATCATATTTGAATCGCGTAAAAACATTAGGAACCTACATTGTAGATGCAAAGAAATCACAAAATGATGGAAATATTACTGAAGACCAAACGAATGAAATAAATCAGGAAGTACTGCATGCTTTTATCATGGGATTGAAGCGGGAAATTTCAGCTCAAATCGGAGAACCGGCAGATTTAGCAGCGGCAGGTCAAAAGGCTATTAAGATAGAAACACAAATTCGGAATCAAAATCTATTACGCCAACCACTTGCAGCTGGTTGTGTCTTGTGTTTAGATACAAGTCATCAAGCTAAAGATTGTAAGTTACTCAACCAGAACCATGAAAAAAGAAGTAACAATACTAGGAAAGTCTGTCAAATTTGCAGTAAAACGGGTCATGAAGCAAAAGATTGCCGGAAATCCACCGTTTGTCAAGTTTGTAAAAGACCAGGCCACACAGCAGATATTTGTAGAAATCGTAAATCAATCAACGTAGTTACTGAACAAAGGCCTACTTGTCAAAACTGCAGTAAAATAGGTCATACGTCAAAGAATTGTTTCGCACTAAGAAACGCTCCGCCGAGATGTCAACTATGTGATATGATAGGGCACACGGCCCAAAAATGTCGTAAAAATAACCATACCTGTCAGATATGTAATCGCAGTGGTCACATTGCACGTGATTGCTTCCGTCGGAAAGAGATACCTCGATGCCAGATATGTAATAATACAGGTCATGACGCAAAAAATTGCCGTTCGAAAAATAAAACGGATGTGAGTCCAAGAAACTCTATACGATGCAATTATTGCAAGGAAGAGGGACACATAATCGCTGATTGTAAGACAAGAGCTTACAATAACGCAAAAAGGCAGGGAAACTTCCACAGCCTCCCCAGCAAAGGGGAGGGAGAAAAGCCATCAACGTCGCAAATGAAAGTCCAGAAAGAATAATTGAAAAGTCCATCAAACTCAGTCAAAGTAATCCTGCTCCTACCATTCGCGTGAACTTCAATCAATCCTTAACTCTTCTTTTAGACACAGGAGCTGGACCCAACCTTCTAAAGCAAAAATATGTTCCTTCTGATTTGAAAATTTATAAAAATGAAATTTTAAAACTCAGCGGTATAACCAAAGAAGCCGTCTATACCCTGGGAAAAGTTATAATCGACTTCATGGGGAAGAACACGGAGTTCCATATTACACCTAATGACTTCATCTTAAAACAAGATGGACTCCTAGGGTCAGAATTCTTTATAGAGCATCAAGCTGAAATTAATTATGCCAATAATTGCCTTATATTAAATGGAACTCGATATCCTTTCATAAAAGAGGATAAAATCGTTTTCATTGGAGCAAGAGAAAGGAAGATCGTTCCAGCAAATCTCATAAGCTCATCATTGAAAGAAGGATATATCCCTAAAATCGACATCCAGGATGGCGTATTCATAGGAAATTGTATTGTTACAAATGACAAAAATATTGCATATATGCCGCTCGTCAATACCACGGAACGAGAATTGAAAATTATTCTTCCAAATTTGGAAATAATTGATTTTGAAACAGAATGCACGCGGAAATCCAAGTCCGATCTCAACGGTGAATCTGTCTGTCCTTTGAAGAAATCTGTCTGTCCAACCGTTGAGAAAGAAGAGGATATACCACGTGATTATTCATCTGTCTGTCCGACGAAGGACTCAGCTGTCCGTTCGTCATATAATCTGTCTGTCTGTCCTGAAACAAATCTGTCTGTCTGTCCTGAAACAAATCTGTCTGTCTGTCCTGAAACAAATCTGTCTGTCTGTCCTGAAATGAATCTGTCTGTCTGTCCTGAAAAAGATGTTACCAACGACCTACGCAAAAAACGCATAAGTGGTCGAAGAAGAAGGAATATGATTAAAAATTGTTATAAAATTACCAGTACCGATAGGTGTTCGGAAATACAAAAACTTGTTAATCTGGACCATCTTACTGGAATAGAGAAAAGAGAAGCTGAATCTTTAATAAAGCTGAGTTTGGATAGATTCCACCTGCCCTGTGAAAAGCTTTCAGCCACTAACGAAATACAGCATGATATCATAACTACTGACGATATTCCAATAAATGTTAGACAATATAGATTTCCTGTCAATTTGAAGGAAGAAATGAATCGTCAAGTCAACGAGTTATTAAACAACGGCATAATAAAATATTCCAAATCACCATATAACACACCCATTTGGATTGTACCGAAAAAGGCTAATCCCCAAGGTGAACGAAAATGGAGATTGGTATTAGATTTTCGCAAGCTAAATGAAAAAACCGTCGGTGACTCATTCCCATTACCGTTGATTAAGGAAATTTTTGATCAGCTATCTGGTGCTAAATACTTTAGCATCTTTGACTTAGCTTCTGGTTTCCACCAAATAAAAATGAACCCTGAACACAGTCATAAGACTGCATTTTCCACTGATTTTGGACATTATGAATTCTCAAGAATGCCTTTCGGATTAAAAAATTCTCCAGCAACATTTCAGAGACTAATGAATGTTATTTTGTCAGGTCTCCAAGGTACCGAATTATTTGTTTATATGGATGATATAGTTCTTTATGCCAAATCCCTCTCGGAGCATCGAACGAAATATTTGAAACTTATTGAAAGGCTGAGGAATGCGAATTTAAAATTACAGCCTGAAAAATGTTTTTTCCTTAGACGTGAAGTTTTGTATTTAGGTCATATTATAACGGAGAATGGAATAAAACCTGATCCACAAAAAATTGAGGCTGTAACCAAATTTCCTAGACCAAGAAAAGTAGTACATATTCAACAATTTCTTGGCCTCGCAGGATATTACAGAAGTTTTATTCAAAATTATGCAAAAATAGCTAAGCCAATGCATAAACTAATAGAGAAAGACGCTCCTTTTGAATGGGGTAAAGAACAAGAAAATGCTTTCACACTGCTGAAACAAAAATTGTGTGAAGCTCCAATATTACAATTTCCAGATTTCAATAAACCATTTCTTTTAACCACAGACGCTTCTAAATTCGCAATTGGAGGAATACTGAGTCAAGGAGAGATAGGTAGCGATAAACCTGTCGCTTATGTCTCTCGCTCCTTGAATAAGGCTGAAAGAAATTATTCTACGTACGAGAAAGAAGCTCTAGCTATTTTGTATTGTGTACACCAGTTTCGACCTTACATATATTCTCGTAAGTTTCGAGTTATTACCGACCATAAGCCATTAGTTTGGATGAGAACAGCAAAAGATCCTACATCGAGGTTGACTAGGTGGCGACTAAAACTGGAAGAATACGATTTTGATGTAGTTTATAAAGCTGGAAAGAAAAATGTCAATGCCGACGCACTATCAAGAAATCCTGTCGATAGGGACGAAATAGAGGACGACACCTCGAATAATCGACTTGTGCAAGTTGTCGAAAATGTTCGACCGCAAAGAAGGAAACAACAAACTGAGCTGGGAGCTCAATATAGAGAACAAATAAGAAAAAAACAATTAAAAGCTGAACAGAAAAAATTAAAAAACGCCGATACTCCCTCTTTGTTGGAACCAATCCTCAATACTTCCGATGATAATAAAATCAACGATGTTTTGGAAGAAAACTTTCCTTCAGAACCCTGCCTAAAGGGAGACGAAATAAACTACCCCGACGAACCAATTCCTGATAATAGCATACATGAAAACTTCGTTCAAGATCTTGATGAAACACCACTTAATACTCCTGTAGAGTCTTCCGCTGAAGACGAAGATAACATAGAAAATGTTGAAATGCCTATGAAAAATATTCGAATCTTAGAAACAGCCGACCCTTTGCACATGAGGAAAGATAATATAGTATTCTTTTTAGATACAACAGGTCAACCATGCGACAGACAGTCACAAGAATATAGAAAGAAACGCGAATCATTAACCTTTAGTAAAATGAAAATTGGAAGCGTTAAATATTTTAAAAAGGGTCTAAAGTATATTTTCGGGTTATATGTAGATGACAAATCAATTGAAAACATGGGCACAAGTGAAACTTGGAATGCAATACAGAACTCTTTGAAATCTCTAACCGATTTAATCCAAAAATATGAAAAAAAAACACTTAGTATACCTAAAGTAAATGAAGTAAACGGATTCTCATGGCATAAACTATTTATAGAAATCTTAAGTTCATTCGAGCAATCAGATTGTCAACTCACAATTTGTAACGGTATAGTTGTCTGCCCTCCTATAGCTAGCAGGTATGATATAATATCTGAGGGACATTCCAGCTTTCACGGTGGCCACAAAGGTGTTGTGAAAACATATAGGAGAATTCGGATGCGATACAACTGGGAAGGAATGCGAGAAGACATACAAAATTTTATTCAACAATGTCTGCAGTGCAAATTAAAAAAACTAACTAGAGTCAGTACTAGACAACCATTAACCATTACCGATACCCCTGGCACAGCATTCGAAAAATGCGCCATGGATTTGTGCGGACCTTATCCAATAACAGATTCCGGAAATAAATACATTTTAACATTTCAATGTCTTTTAACTAAATATTGTGTAGGAATGCCTATACCCGACGCGACCGCAACCACAGTAGCAGAAGCACTCATGAAACGTGTTATCTGCGTTTACGGAGCTCCTAAAGCTGTATTAACAGATCAGGGTCGTAACTTCATTAGCAATCTAATGAAACAGTTCGCGAAATTGATGAATATCAAACAGTTTAAAACTACAGCCTTTCATCCCCAATCCAACGGAAGTCTCGAGCGATCTCATCATGTTCTAAACGAGTACCTAAAAATCTTTATTAAAAAGGAATCCGAATGGGACCGTTGGGTAGAACTAGCAATGTTTAGCTACAACACCTCTATTCACGAAGCTCTGCAAAAAACTCCTTTTGAATTAGTTTTTGGAAAATTAGCTACTCTACCGTCATATCTACCCTTGACTGAAGATGAAAGACTTTCCACTTATGACGACTATTTGGCTCAATTAGTATCTAAACTTCATGACTTACAACAAATTGCAAGAACCAATTTAATTAAAGCTAAGAAAAGATCAAAAGAGTACTATGATAGGAATATAAATCCTCAGGAATTTATCTCAGGAGACTCTGTATTCCTGAAAAGAGGTATTAAAAATGGAAAATTTAGCGATCAATATACAGGACCTCATAAGATCATCGAAGTCCTAGACCCTAAAAGAATTACTATATTGGTTAAAAATAAACAAAAGATCGTTTCCGCTGATAGACTTAAACACTCTCATATAATAGCCGAAGATGCCGAATTATCAGATTAACCTTAACAACCATATTCATTCCAGAGAGGAACAAAATCATGACTTCGGTAAGCAGAGAAACCATTTCTCGATTGATTGAATACCTTAGAAGACAAGATTCCGGACGTGCAAACGCTCCACCTTCTGACCGTCAAAGAAATCCGAGTCCGCCTTTGCAAACGTATCCCAACATCCAACTTAAACGTCTCGAAGTGAAACTCGAGAAAATTAAAATGGAAGAACAAGTAACTAAATTACGTCGAGACGCTATATTACTGAGGTACCCATTTCTGCATTTCCCAGTTTGTATTCGATGCGGCAAACGAGGTTATCATCGAGCTCCAAGGCAGACGGGTCCTGCCAGATATGTGCCCTGCTCGGCATGTAAAGGATTAGGAACAGTACATCTTACACGAAATCGTCCTATTCTCTTCTGGGAATTTTTATCATTGCGCACATATGTGTATTTATCAAACGAGTTTTCCGGATTGAGTATCCGAGAACCTCAGGGTCATGGACAAAGAAGCAGCGAAAACACTCCTAGAATTAACCGTCGCCGACCCAATCGAAATAATCGTCGAACATTATCACCAAGATTAATCCAACACTCCTAAAAACACTACAAATAAACATATTAAATAATTCATACAACACATTTACAGACCATGAAATTACCGTGCGATGTCAACACCGAAAGACCAATAGACGGAGTTCGCCCCAAGGATTATCCCGATACTTACAGAGAATTACTGGTTAGCACTTGTTATTCAGCAAGGCCTAATGCGAATGTCATCTATCTACATCCAAGAGAGGGAAATCTTTTATGTCCAAGATGTCGAGATCTTATGCCTTATTTTATTCGACGCCAACTTCATAAATATATCGGCTGGCATTCTCTACTTCGCCGAAGCTTCAGATACGACCGTTGTGGGAATTGCTGCGAACTCGTGTTGTTAAAACGCCCCGCGGATACCTATTTAGATTGCATAGAGGAATATCTCGACAATGCCCCACTCCTTTTGGCTGGACATGAAATACTTGTCATACCACGTTCATAAAAGCCACTCTAAAAATCTCACGCTTCTTGTATCTGAGATTAAGAACCGAATCTTTTACCAAGTCAACTATGGAACAAGTATTCGGAATCGACCTGGAGCAACATGGAAACGAACAAATTGCAGTGTATGACGATGAGAAGATAATATTCTACATTGGTCGTGATACACCGGTTATGGCTCATACTGGGATGCCAACTGATGGTCTTGCTGTTCTTGTCGGTGATATGCACGTCAGGCCTGGCTTTGATCTGCCCAACCGGAGAAGTAACAGAGTGTCCGTGGCCGGAAATGTGTATAACGTGCCAAAAAATAGAAACTATTTAGATTCGGAGATTGAGTACTTATGTGGTCTTCGGGTACTTGATTGTGGCAACACTGTGGGCTTTGTAGACCTCAGTCAGGCCGTAGGAGATAAGCGCAGGTATTTTTTCGGAAAACGGCGAGAAGACCAGATGGTTCGAATGGCCTTGGAGTCAGTGGAACAGGTGAGAAGAGAAGTTGACCAGGTTGAGTATGTGTACGGAGCGAGCGCCAATTTGGAAATAGAAACAGCCCCTATAATGGAATCATTAGGCTTTGACGAAATAAACATCAGCTTAGGCACCCATAGAGCTATAAGTTGATGGCTGAGCAGCTAAGTGGTGGGATAAAAATGATTGCAGGAGAGACACCACAAGCTACACACCGCAGAAATGTTTACCGCCATGCGAGGGAACTTTTCAACACAAGTAAGGCAGAAGATGAGCTATACTCTTTTGCCTGGGTACAGGAGGCTGTAGCAGGCTTGGAGGACAGTACGCTGTTTGTGCTAACTGATGCAACTGCTCAATTGAGTTATGGTATATCGGCACGAACATTACCATCACAGAAACACTTGCTATCTGTGACACTAGAAGGCGAAGAAGGATTGCGCAACATGCGGGCTTTTGCGGTTATGATGGCCCTGAATGGGATCAGGTTTTGGGCCCTGTGTCCACCCCGAGATGTTAACGAGCTAGAGCTAAACAAATTGATTAAGTGTGCTACATTGCCTTCGAAGTATTGGGGGCAACAAGTAATCTTTGTCATAAAGCATTGGGAAGGAGAGCATGAATTGGCAGGTACGTGGTTAGCGGACGGTTTTGAAGTGGAAATTCCTGAACTCTTCACAAACGCATCCAGACTTTTCCGTCAGAGCACAATATCTGCTCTAACGACGGACAGTTGCAAGCAATGGGGAAATGCTCCTATGGGGCAGATATTCACACATGACTGTTCCGCTGCAGGGAGATCGGAGTTAGTTGCCGCTGCAACTGGTGACGAGAAGCCAGCTTTCATGACTCAAGACACAGTTGGTATGGGAGTTGTGTGCAATAACTTCTCATCAGGAAGCATCTTCTTTGATGAGGACTCTGCCATGAGCCAATACCATGTGACAAATGGCAGGAACATCATTATCAATGTTAAGGAGAACAATGGCTTCACAAAGAAATTCGAAATGAAAGCGTCTAGTGTGTTGAAAGATTCCGACGTTGTGCATTATAGGACTGAAATGAAGATCAAAAGACCAGTTGTCTGGAAAGTATACATGGCGTATAATCCATGTTTGGAATCAGTGGTTCCACTGGTTTGTAAGCAGGTGGCTCAACACGTCCCTCAAGTCAGTTCGAACAGCTGCTTTGACGTGTTTGTGCCATTGGAGGAAAAGTATGGTGATTTGAAAGTAGCACCGTGGAAGAGATACCCGGGGATGTACGGGTCACCCATCTTTGACATAGATGGCAGCGTTGTTGGTATTTATGGTACAGGATACACGCAAGAGATAGGTTCATTAGATAGGAGGATCGGAGCAACGATGAGCAGGACAACACTTAGTGGCGTAATTGCCGGGGCCCAAGATGCACAAATGTACTTTAAGCGCGCCGCCGCCGAGTTCTTAACATCTCCCGCAGGATCTGTTAAACACCTAATAGCGGGAACAGGGACAGGTAAATCAACCCATTTCCCTAAGGCCATTGTAGAAGCCGTGCTAAAAAACCCCACAAATAGACAAATAACGATGTTGGAGGTTAGAACAAATGACGTTCGACTAAGTTACAATCGATTAAAAACAGTTTTGAGAGATTTAGAATCTAAGGTAAGATTGAGTTACAAATTAGGAGAAGGAAATGAGCAGAGTGAGGATTCGTGGGAGCGCGGCCAACTGTCGTTCACAATAATGACTTATGGAAAATTTTTAACAACAGAGTGCGCCACAGACGGAATTGGTCCAGAGGGGATATTGTTGCTAGACGAAATACACGAGGCAGCAAATAATTATGACGTTTATAACGTCAAAACGTTGGCTGTGGGTCGTGTGGCAAGGGAGTACAAAACTTGCTGCATGACTGCTACCCCGATATCATCTCTACCGGGAGATAGACTGAATGGAGTCGAAGTTTTCGATGGCAACAGTAGAAGTATTGAGGAAAGAGACGTTGAATGGGTTGATGAGGTAACAAGCGACTTTTGCTTGGACCTCACCTGGTTGAAAACACCCTATGATAAAGCAGGCAAATACTTAGTCATACCACGCAAGTACACGAGTGACCGATCGCTCGTTTTCATGCCCTCTCGCAAATCTTGCGACAAGGCGCGAGATAAGCTTCTTGCTGATTATCCTGAGTTGCTCGGTCATGTATTCTCTTGGCACAAAGGGTCGCATCCTGAGCGTTGCGATCTCCCTACGAATATCTGTTTCCCTAATACTTGCGATTAGACTACGAACAATGTTTTTACTAATTAATGAACTATTAAACAATAATTTGTGATTCACTCAACTAGTGAACATGAGAACTATGTACCTCAAAATCTGTTTTGTAACAATAAGAACTGTATATTCATAAGTACGACTAAGTATAAAATGTATTAAGTTAAAATGTAAAAATCATGATTTCTTTTCGTTTAATTAATAAACTTAGGGGTTTTTGCTTTCAAGCTTTTTTCCCCGAGCTTAGCTCAAAATAGTGATATTCTTTTACCCCCTTACTTTATTAACTTCAAATTAAAATTAATTTAAGAGACTAACACAATCACTATTTAAATAAACAAATAAGGAAAATGAAAGAAAATACATATGTTAAATTAAAATAAAAGCATAAACAGCAAATGATTATATAAAAATTTACAAGTTAACTGTTATAACATATCTATATAAATTTTTAATACTAACATTCTTAATAAAGTTAACTTATAACTACATACAATCATTTCTAACAAAATTATTTGAACAAGAATGTCATGATTTAAAATAATATATAATTACATAAAAAATATTAATTAAGGTATGCTAATAATCAAATGTTATAACATCATGGAATTAATTAATATTACTAATCAATAACAAACCGATATTACTAATCGATATTACTAATTAAGAAATAAAAGAATAATGCGATAGATTTTCTCTGACCGACTAATGTAAGAATGTAAAACACTTGAGTTTCACATCTGTGACTCACAAGGAAGTTAGAATGGATCTTGTTTATATGCAATATTTTATACAGAGTACAATTTTTGGTATCACTGAAAATCGAGGACAAAGTATAAACTAATTTCAATACATAATCAGAATATTTATATTGATTCAATACATGATTGGTTTTCACTGCCTTTTGATTAAACTCAGTTTGGTGTTATAACACACACCCTGTGTTTAATCATTTCGCACGGGGTTGTTATGGAATCGCCGATTCCACGCAATAGAAAGAGTCGCATCGCGTTAATATCTTACACTGAACTTAAAATTAGGCCGCGCCTAGAGTGACCCCACGGGTCGCGCGTGACCTTTACACGGGACTTCGCTACGCAGTTCAACCGCTTGAAAATACATATATCATGCTACTGTGTCACGCCGAAGAAACCCAATAAATTAGTTGTCATCAAACTAAACGTTTGGACATCTTTTTCTGAAAATATCAATAAATCTGAGTCAGTGAAAAGATTAGCGATGAACCCCAAATTCTTAAAACAGAAAACACGGGTTGTGGAAAACTAAATCATGTTGACACCTTTTCCTTCGCGTTGGGAAGAAAATTAATTGATTCTTAGTAAAAAACATAGTTCCCGTTTTGGGAAACGACCTCAAACTGCGACTCGATTTTCCCTACTACCAAAAAATATCGACCAATCTTAACGATTGACCCATTTTTCCCATCGATTTTTCTCCAATCTCGACGCGCTTTTCCCCGTTTTAGAACCAAGATCCAAACTAACTCCACCCAGAAAAGTTCTATAAAAATCTATGGTTTTGTGCTCGCAAAGTCAGAATTAGTAAGTCTCTCGACCATATACTTTGTCAGTTAGTTTTCTCGACGGTGTTATTGTTCTCCAAGTGACTGGTGTACGTCGGTTCTGTGATTTCAACACTCAAACTTCAACCAGGAGTTACTACCAGTCCTCTATTACCAGTCTACTTAGCTGAGAAACTGATTCAAAAGCTGTTCAGAATTGCAGAGAACCTCGCAGTCAAATATCAGTGTGAAAAGAGTGAGTTCATAATATTTTGAGTTAATAACCCCTGTTAAAAACGTCCTGTTTAGGCTGGAATTAGTGGACGATTTTTCCGGAGTATATCATTAGTGGTGATACGAAAGTTACACTGCTGGGTAATGCTAGCGGAAAGTCAATCGGTCACTATTCTAAGCAAACATCCCCTGCAAGAATTTTCGGAACGTTGAAAGCCAAGTGAGAAATACCAATGGTGGTGTGACGGAAGAAATTCTGAAGGATAGCCATTGTAATCTCCTTGTGATCTGACTAACTCAACCAGGGTATTAAAAGGACTAAATTCTATTTGGATTCTGCAGTGACAAGCAATTGTCAGGTGGAAAACCGGATAGTAATCATAACTAAATTCTATTTGGATTCCGCAGTGACAAGCAATTGTCAGGTGGAAAACTGGATAGTAATTATAACTAAATTCTATTTTGGATTTCACAGTGGCAAGCAATTGTCAGGTGGAAAACTGGATATAATTATAACTAATTCAAAATACTTTGAGAAATGATTCGAGTGAAGGAAGCAATTCCGGCTCAATGACTTTTTCATAGTTAAATGTTATACAATACCAATCGTCTCCATCCCTTTTGTTTTAGTGTCAGAATTAAACTCACTCACGAATAACGTGACTGCTCTCCTCCCCGACAATACCGATAAACCCAGGAATTTAAAGAATATAGTGAAGAAGATTAAATTACTATTAAATAAATGTAACGACGAAGAATTAAGAAAACGTTTGGATACTATAATATTAACAAACGGGAATTCAGAGGATAAGTTAGAGGAACTTAGGGTGCTTCGAGATAACATAAATCAAAAAATTGATAACGTTATTATTTTCGAAGATAATAGTTCTATTAATAATACCCTAGACCAAAGTTCCACAATTCACTCACAAGTGATAAATAATTTCTCTAATGAATCCCCGAATCCGTTAAAGTTAGAAGATACCGAATTAAAACATTTTTATTCTCACTTTTATAATCCAGACTTTTTTGCTTATATTAAATCTTTAGTCAGAGATCCTAATACTTTGCAATATTGTGTGAACAAAGGCAAAACTATTAGAAATAGAAAACGTAAGCGCGACGAAGCGCCATCTTCCACAATAAACATTGACTAATTGTAAATTACTGTAATATAATAAGAGATCTCAATAAAATTGTGAATTACTAAATGTGTGTCCGAACCTTTTATTTCATTGAACCCGTCATTTATGTCTAGTACGTAACAAGGACTTTAGCTACTTTGCAGAAAAATTATAATATCGTTTTATTTCGATTAGAAACGTTTTCTATGGTACGTTTTACGAGTTTTTAGGACTATTTAGTATACGAGACTAGATTTAAATGGTTTCAAAAACTATTGGTATAGCAGATCATAACGCGGCCATGAAGAGGTTAAAGGTAACATTGTAAATCGTTTATAATAAAATTGGGCTTCAAATTAAATAAAATTGACTGCATGAAACTCATTGCCTACATTTGATTCCGTAAGCCCCGAGAGTCAATATTTACTTCCTTATCTCCAATTAGAGAGGCTTTCAAAACAATGTTTTGATTTGAATTTTGGAGTCATATTACGATAAATTAATAGCGCCGAAGGAAACAAACTCGTTCGTCGGCTGACTTCAAGAGGTTCCGCTCTAAAGGAAAATCGCTCGGTTTACCATGCTACGTCAAATCACGGGATAAGTGGCTCACTTCAGGGTGCGGGTTTCCATTTGGAGAAATTATAGATTAAGTTCGAGATTGTCGCATTCATGTTGGTAAATTTGAAGTTCATCGAATTTTATAACCACGTAGAATCAAGTTGCAAAAATACTGGGCATTATCTCTCATAATAGAAATAAGAACTGTCGAATCAAAACAAGATGTGTTGCTGTTCTATAAATTGCTTGATTCTAATTAGTTTAACAATAATGTACACCTTTTTGACTAATATTGAGACAACGTATTCTCAGTTATTGTAATTGCGTCATGGAATGATGTGTGGCCAACTTCACGTTTGTAAGATTTGTTTTCAACACAGTGCAAATTGCAAATTGGTAACCTGTGAGGAGGCATTTCAGGTCGCTTGACTGAGATCGGGACAAGTTTGCATATCCGCTGGTCGCCGGATGATATATTTTCTTTGATTACCCAGCACAACAGTTTTGTAGCTAGCTTCAGGTAGTTATTTAAACTTCCTGTGGCAGCACAGGAAGACGATACATTCTTGAGATATGCTGCGCAATGGAACAACAAAATAAGGACGACGAATGAGGCAATTTTTTCTGAGATATGCAACGCAATTTACCGGTTCACATTAACTTCCATTATCAGCTTTGTTACATCTGCCTTTCATATTTGGCGAGCTATGGACATAATTAAGAGATGGTGACTTGATGGGACTTGGCACTAAATGATGTAAACGCTTTGGTATATCCAGATTCACCGGCAGGTGGGTCTGGATTCCCACATCATTTCTTTCCATACTCAGAGATTACCTTATATATGATTATATTACTATATTACTAATAATGAAAATTCAGATGCCTGTTTGATATTGCGTTCCAAATAAATACATTCGGTAAAATATTTATAGAAAATAGTTACGTCCTAATGTTTTAGTCAAAATATGTGCGGTAAATGTTACCTAAATTTTGTTCAGTACTTTATTTAATTTTCTAGTACACTGAAAAAAATGTGTTGTAAACATAGCTATGAATATTTACAGTCGTTGATTTGAATACCTAAAATTTATTATAAAATATAACAAGCAATCCTTATGTACTTCTTCGGATGTAAGGATTCAATAAAAGAGAGACTTAATATCTCGATGAAATGATAGGCAAATTAGACAACAGTAAACTCTCCTGGTCGCATACTAATTCTCCATTAGGGGAAATGCGTTATCCCCCACTTAGTAATTTCATATGTTTTTATATTTTTTTTATTCTATTTTTTTATGTTCTATTATGACAAATTATAAAATGGGTTATGTTTAATATAAATGTAACGAACTGTTTAAAAAAATTTGTGAATCAGGTGGAATTCTGGTTGAAAACATGTTTTTAATGTCATTACATTGAAAAAGAAATTTTTATTAAAAATTAAACAGCTTTCATTTAAAATTACTTTGAATTGTTTTCAATATGACTGTTGCTTTACTAGATTATTTATATGAAATGAGTGGGGTCTCGTTCAAAGGGAGGTAGGACAAGATGAAGAAAGAATTTGCGCTCGGAAGAGGAGAGGACGCGACCGTGAACGACGCGACCAGGAGAATTTACTGTACTTGAATTCAATGATTCGCGTCACACAAATCAGGTCGTAGATTCTACAAACCATTTTTATCAGTGTAGATAATTTATAACAAAATTTTCAACATGTGAATAAGAAATTTGATTAATCAAATTTACAAACGTAATTGAATAAAGTAATCACACAGTTGCTGCGTAATCTTACATAAAACTTAGGCTCTTGTAAGTAAAACCTTTCTAGATTGTTTATACGAAATACACAAAAATGTTAAGATCTAAATCAGGCCTGGGCAACTTGGCCCCCCTCACCACTCTACCATCGTATTTTATTTAAAAATCCATTAACGATAATTATCTCTGAATTAAATCCAATTAGTTCTAATTATCTGGTCGATGGAATATAAAACATATTTTTAAAAATAAAATAATATCCACAATAACGTATGTTACATTTTGCAATAATCATTGGCTTTTGATGAATTTCACTATAGAAACACCCTCGTAGTGAGGATCGGGCAATGACTACTAATAAAATAATGCATTAATGTATACCTTATTAGTAGTTAGCAAATTCTGCAAATGTATGATTTATGATGCATTTACTGAAGTACTATTTCTTTCAATAATTGGTTCAAACAAATTTTTTTCGTTTTAACAAGTTTTTAAGTTGAAAAAAATGTAACATACGTCGGAGTGTTATAAAAGCGCCCCAAGGGTACTATTTTCGTTAAAAAAGCGCCCAATAATTTATTAAAGAAGCGCCCCACAAAATGTTAAGAAAGCGCCCCAAATAAAAAACTGTCATTAATTAGTACTTAATTAATATTTAATTAAATTATTCAATTAAATTAATTAGAATACCTATTACATATATTTTCTACACTTTCTGCTCTATCAAGA
>JABFPD010000090.1:0-16203 GCA_022817545.1 Cremastobaeus sp. ZL-2020 | reverse complement strand
TGTGTCCTGTGATGTTAAACTGAGGACATTAATAATATTTAAATTTATTTTTGTTAGTTTGACCCCACTAATTTCAGCACGTTTCAAGATTTCAAATAAAAAATTATCAGTTTTTTGAAGGTGTTAAAATTTGAAGATCATAGTAGTAATTTGCAAAAAATACGAACTTATTAGTTTGATTTGCTACGTACCAAGCACAAGCGATTAATTCATTAACTGTGTCATCTACTGGAACAATGTAGCATTAACTTTGGGATTCCAATAAAGTGTCCTTAATATCCCCGACGAAGCTCCAGCTGTGATTCCAGTTGGACCATACAAATTATCGATCCATCCTGGAATGGGTTCCCTTGTAGTGGATGCAACTAGTAAGAAACAAATATAGAAAACCAATACAGTTATTGTTACGTAGCGAAAATTGATACTTTTAGTAAATTATTTATTTCATTGTCTTCTTTTTCACCTTTTACAACGACGTATAACCTTGATCGCCTTATTGATCTTTCGGAAGATAAGATTTTCGGGTAACTTTGGTTCTCATCTTCCACTCACTCGTCTCGACTATCAACAGTCTGTAAGGAAATTTGACTCATTGTTGCAAGATCATTTTCGAACCCGTTATTTTCTGGGTACATTGTCTGCGATGGCACCGATTCGGTACCATCGTTACAAGCTTGTCTCGGTTGAGCGATGGTGTAAATGAATGCACAAGTAAAAAGGATTATTTGGCCAAGTATTGTTAGTGCAAAAATTCTAATAACATATAAGAAACGCTAAAAGAAACGAATCGTACCAGTAACTATGTACGATGTTATTGCCAAACACATTTTTGTTGTACAACTTTTGAAAATCAACTTTTATTGACTGAATTCTAATTATTCAATTCACAAATATTTTGCTTTTCTTCAAAAAATTTTATATAAATGTATACAAAAATGAGCCTAACATATGCATGAAGTAGGTTAAATAATTGAAACATAGAATGACATTCATTTTTTATAAATTGTTTAATTTGTCTTAAAATTTACCAATTGCAGATCTAAAAATCCCCATTGGAAGTCCCTTATTTTGTTCTCTCGCCAAGTCTTGTGCAATGGCCTTTGTGAAAGTATAGGTATGAGGCCATGGTTTTATTAATCTGTAATTCTATTTTCAATCTAGAGAATTTTTCGGTTTTGATATACATTTACAATTCAGTTTCTTGATTGTTTTTAGTAATATGAAGGTCGCACCTTGGCGTAATATCTTCAACAGTCTTGTCTGGTAAGCATTCGATTAATTTCAGAACGGCATCGTGTTTCACTGGATATATGAACAATTCTTCCTTAATTTTCGATTCGTGACAATTAGCGTAGTAAGTTGAAACGTGTATTATAGACTGAAAATAAAAACTCTGATTACTTGTAATCACACATTCACTGCAAAAAATAGTGTTTAGAAAAATGTTTTGTCTTATTTTTTAAATATTCTTAGATTTCTGTTTAAAATTTAAGACAAAATAAAACCGCAGTTTTCCAGGGTTCTTTATGTGGTTGTTACAAAAATTTACACCTATTAGGTGTAATTTTAAGCCATCTATTAGGCAACGCACGTTATCCTGAAACGTTTCAGAGAACTTGACGAAGCTGTCGAGAAGGAAGAAAAACGTAGTCAGCAAAGATGTACCTCTGTCGTAATTAGTATTTGTGGCGTCCAGGTGCAAGCAATTGGCTAGCTGCGCTAAATGAAGCATTTCCACGCATCCGGGTTGCGTCAAGTTCCCAGCAGCCTGCACCTGAGCAAGGGTTCGATTGCGAGCAGCGAGATGATCAAGGAACGGTAGTCCTGCCGGGATTGGGCACGTAATGAACAGGAATTCATCTTTGGCAAGTGTTGGGAGCTAAGAATACCTGTCGGATGGCTGCTAAATAAACATAGCAGCCATCCGGTACCTCTGACATAAAAGCGTCAAGTGAATAAATTTCGTCTTCTTCATTCTTGACACTTTCTTCCGGTTTATTCTCACGGGTTTCCTCATTCGAAGCCCCATCTTCGTATTTTACATCTTTTGCAATAATAACTGGTACTTCGTCACTGTCATTTTCCAGAGACCACATTTTCGATGGCAGTCTTAAATTCGCTATTCCTGTCATTTACACATACTATTTTCGTTCTCTTGCGCCATCTGTGCCGTTTACTCGGTACGCCATGTACCGACGGCGTTGTTACTGCTTACGGAGCCAAACCAATGCGTCTCGCTTAAGCCGGAATCGCTGTAGTCCCACCTATTCCTCTCGATAAAATGTTCTCCATTCCCATTGGACGGTGACGAAAATTGTTTTGGGCATACATCGTGCGAGTTATTTCAAACGAGGGCGGCTTCGAGTGCTCGCGATTATTTATTGCGGTCAAGATGCAGGCGGTATGCTATAAAGATCTGTTTTGTTATTCATTTTATGTGATGACTTCAATTTCAATCCCATTCGCGTGTACAATATTTAAATGATACGTTCCACAAGGGTCGCTGTATACAATTGTCGCTTCCATAATTTGTTATAAAAATAATAATATGCAATCGTGATCCGACCATTCCATTTTCATATTCATATTTCCTGCGCTAGCATTTGTGAACGAGTTCCCATTTCACATCCGCTTCCAAATAATCGCCGGTTTGAAACATTTCTTTGTTTTTTACTTTCTGTATTTAAACATTTTTCTCCGTTCTCGCCAATGTGTTATTTAAAACTCCACTTTTTACCGTTCGGGCTAAATTCACTTTCGTCGATTCCATCTCCTCGTGCTGTTGCAAACGATTCAAATCTCCCGCGGGCAATGTGCGTTTCAGTCAATATGGTCTAGGGGCATTTCATTTTCAGTTCCGTTCCCATACTCGGGCGTATATTGTTTTCTCCGATTCCGCTGGCTCCCGACACGCTCAGCTTGGGGTTGCCGAGGAGGTGACAACCAAGAGAGGAGAAGCAGCCAAGCAGCAGTTATCCTGGAGTTGCCGAAGAGGCGAAAAGAAGGAGAATAGCTGCCTAGCAGCCCGGATGAAGCAACTCCTGGACATTGCCGAAGAGGCGCTTCACTATTGACCAGTGGACGTTGCCGTAGAGGTGCACTAGCTTCAAGGACATTGCCGCAGAGGTGTTTGTTTTGGGTGTCATTGTTGGCTCGGCAACAATGTTATTAAAGGGCATTTTTGTTTTGGAACATTGACTATTGAGTAATAATGACAGAATAAGCTCAGGGTGTGTAAGTAATTATGTTCGTATAATGTTTGTATTGTCCTATCTAATGTCCATGTATCCTTCCTGTTTGAAATCACCTTGATAAAATAATTTTGTAATTTCAATAATGAAAATTTTGTCTTTCTCAATTTTATTAATTCATGTATATGCCAATTAAAACGACGGCTTTTTTTTTAGAATAAATGGATCAGTTTTTGATAAATACAGAAAAGAGATTTTAGAACTATTCCCATCAGAGGACGGAGATTATTATTATACAGCACCTATAAATACTGCATCTGGTGACTCTGTTGGAATGCGAGGTGCTCTGAATAATCATTACAAATATGTAAGGAAACAACTAAAACGCGCTGGACTGTTAAAAAAAGAAAAATCAAATCAAACTCATATGAAACCCCCAGAAATTGAAACAACAGGTATAAACTTATACTTTTTTTTGTCCTGTTTTTTGTTGTTTTATTTTTGTAAAATCGGTTGTACAGCTATGAAAAATGTCCACTTTAATATAATTTCATACAAAATAAATATCTCGAGTAAGCACTTCTTGATCAATTAATTTATATTTTTACAAATTCACAGCAAGTAGTATGTCTTTACAATGTCATAATTTTCTGCGTTAATTAACTTTAACTCTCAAAATTGAAATATGCAAAATATTTGTGGGAGAAAATTTTATCACTTTATCATTGTTTATCCTATCAATGAAAGAACTTCATTATTTATAATTTCTATGGTTGGCATATTTTATCTAAGTAGCACATACAACATAAAAGAATCGTGTTCAAAATTAATTTTATTGATAAAAATTAATTGTATTTTGTATTCTAATTAGGAACCGGATTTGAATGTATTACCGACAAGGAGCAAAGTAACTATAACGTAGCTGAAATTATCCAGCAATGGGAACAGTCTTATGACGAAAGACACAAGTCACTAACAATAAAGGAAAAGAAGAAGAAAGTTGTCTCAATTGAGCAATATATCAAAAGCTTCCCATGCTTGAGTCCACCTATTGGAATTACCTTGGTAAGACTAGTGATATAAATATACTAGAATATCACTTTTAAAATTAATTAAAATGAATTTCAATGAGTTACAACTAATATGTTATCATTCTTTCTTATACAGCTGGAATCTGATTTTCTGAAAGTACTTGTGGAGCAACTTGATACTGAACTCAATACTAGTGACATAAAATCCACATACTCTTCATTGTTTTCGAAAGAATGGCCCAAACTGTCTACCAAAATCGTGGAAATTTGCAAGAAATCAAGGATCAAAGAAGTGAAAGAGTTTCTCCAACTTCACAAAGAACTGATTGAACAAAGTATGTATATTGTTTTGAATTTAATTAAATATCTCAATCTATATATTTTTATACTTTCAAATAAATAATTTAATGTGATAAGTTTATCAATATGTCAATGTACAATGATTATTTAATAATTGCTATCTTAATCTTTTTAGATTCATACGACGATATAATAGCTTTATTGTTGCTACCATTATACATGACAGTAAACAAAAGTTTGAAATCAACTGCAGATTCATCGAAGACTGTCACAATCAGTAAGGCTGATATTGCTAAGACATTCATCTTGCTCGTACCGGTAGATATTAAGCACAGATTTAATTTAATTATTATTTGATCTTTGATTGATTCTTAAAACTATAATGTATTGTTGTATTTACAGGAAGGCGGAGACATCCAACAGGGCAAAAATAATCTCTTGCAGTGGCAACAATCTCTAGGACTGTCATCTCATCCGTATTGTCTAATATATGGTAAACTTGAAAACTGCCAGTCGTATGTTGTGTTGAATGACAATTATTATACCTATGGCAGTCCTATTCAAGCTGCAGAGGCGTGTTTAAAATGTTTGATTGCACTGCGGCGACTCCCGTTTTCTTGCGACCATGTATGGAGTTTTCTTAAGAAAGTAGTTTACAAACTAAGTGTTGACAAATCATACGCTGCTGTTAGCAAATTAGCTTCTGATCTAACATTGCTTTCTTAAAGTATGCATTTTATGTAACATTATTTCATCAGTTCATAGTTCATTTAATGTTTGATTCATTATGGATTCTCAAGTAATACTAAATCACATTATTTCTATTATTCTTTTATTATATGGTAACCCGAGTCTACCAAGGATTATTGTACAAACTGTAATCAGTGCATTTAATAACTTTCTTAAGAATTGTTTGTTGCGATCGTTGAAATGCGATATTTTTTCTGTACTAAGAAACGAGAACATTTCGGAGTCTGCATTGACTAAAATAGAACAAATCTTTGACAATCATAGTTGTGTATTCGACTGCGTTCTTACCGAAACTGAGCGATTCAAGGTTTTAAAACAAAATGGTCTTCTTGATTATGAGGAATTTTCTATTGGAACAGTCTTAAAGCCAAAATTAGTTGATAATGAGATTGTGCTCTTTCCAGAAACTTGCAAAGCTGTATATGTTCCTCTTAGAAATAGTCTGAAACTGTTTTTGGAAATTCCTGGAATATTTGATGCTATTTTAGAATACATGGATAAATTGTCAAAAGAAAAGAACGTCATAAGCAATATAATTCAGGCGAAGTTGTGGGTAAATCATTATCGTGATAAATTCACTGGGAGTATTGTTTTCCCTATTTACATATTCTATGATGACTTAGAGGTCGGTAATGCGTTAGGGAGCCATGCAGGCAAAAACAAGTTTGGAGCATTATACACTTTAATAGCTTGTCTTCCTCCATACATCGTATCTCGTTTGAATAGCATTTTATTTACAATGTTAATACACAGCGCGGACAGAAAAATAGTAACTAATAAAAATGTATTCAAAAAATTGATAGATGAACTGAATTTTCTTGCAACAACTGGTATTACTATTGTAATTAAAGGCGTTCAGCATGTTATTAAATTTCAACTTGTGTTAATATTAAGCGACAACCTAGGTTTAAACTCAATATTTGGTCTCACAGAGTCTTTCAATGCGAATTATAGTTGTCGTATTTGCAAAGCATCACACAAAGAATTGATGGTTCAAGTAGTTGAAGAAAAATTGCTATTAAGAAATCGAGAAAACTATGAAGTGGACGCAATTGAAAAGAATGTGTTCGATTCGGGTGTTAAAGAACGATGTGTCTTTCATGATGTTAATGATTTTCACATCACACAAAATGTAACAGTTGACATGATGCATGATGTCTTAGAGGGCGTCTGCCAGTACGTAATGAGAGAACTTCTGTACAATTTGATATTTGTGAAAGAGTACTTTACCTTGCATACTTTAAATGAAAGAATAACAAACTTTCATTATGGGTCGACAGAAATGTCTAATAAACCTCCTCCTCTTGATGTAATTAAAGTGAGACAAAAAAAGCTGTGCAAATTGTCAGCGTCTGAAATGCTGTGTTTATCAAGATACTTAGGTCTAATCATAGGGGATTTAGTTATGGAAGAAGACCAGAATTGGCTTATATACAAATACTTGAGACATATCATTGATATTATTACATCACCAAGACTAACTATTCCAGACATCAACATATTAACAGATCTAATTCAGAATTTTAATACACTATATTATAAACTATATGGTCCGTTAAAGCAAAAATTTCACAATTTATTACACTACCCATCAGTTCTGCTGAACATCGGCCCCTGCATTAATTTTTGGAGTATGAGGTGTGAATCTCGCCATAAAGAACTAAAGGCTAATGCACAAGCAACAAATTCAAGTAGAAATTTGTTAGTCACAGTCGCTCAAAAACAAACTTTACAAATGTGTAAAATGGTACATAGTCTTACATTTGAGAATTCGAAAATTGAATTAGGATCTGTTGACAAAACTCGCGCTCAATTTAAATCACGATTGCATGTCAACAATGATAAGATGTATAATTTTGTTACAAAATATAACTCGGTAAAGATTCATGGAAAAGTAGTTTCAATTGGTCAATTCATTGTAATAGATTTAATGCAAAGCGAATATGAATTTGGCGAAATTTTGGAAATTTTGAAAATAAGTGATGAAATATTTGTTCATCTTCAAATTTACAAAGAAATAACATTTGACGACCATGTACATGCCTACATTGTAGAACGTATAGAAATGAAAAACAAAATATTAAGATATGAAATTTTACCAAGTTTTCCACCACTTTTGTCTCTTCAGAAAAATAATGTTCATTTTATCGCTTCCAGATATAAATTATAATTATCATATTCATGGAAAATAAAGTCATAGAATTTATGTAGTACTTTTATTCTACCCACCTACAATTTGCAAATGTATTCAATCAAATACTATTATATATTTCATCATCCAATTTAATTTTTGAATATCTACTTGTAATTGTTTTACTTTAACTAGAAATATAATGGTTATTATACTAGGCTTATGCAAAAAATATACTATTTTTTTTCTTATTTTTGTGTTCTTGATTTTATGTTAATTAGGCATGAATAAAAGTTAATAATTGAATCTGGTAATTACTTTGACACAAAAAAATATGAAATAAAAAAAACATTTGGTTGTAAGTTATTTGCTTTGAACCCTAAGCTTGCACAGTTCAAATCAACTATTCAGTGGTTAAAGAAGTTACCAAATGTTTTCTATTTGCAATTTTTATTATTTGTTTTAAAAGCAATTGTCAGAATGATATAATTTGACTGTTTTCTTATTTACGGTTAAAATAAAATCAAAAATAAAAGATATGCATTAACTCATTGGATGAACTTAATAATTACCCTAAAAATCGAGTTTTTTTTACTCTGCATGTTAAGAGCAACTATTACTTTCCCAAAGAGTGTAATTATTACCCCCGCATAGAGTAACTGTTAGTATTTGGCTTCAGTAAAACGGTTGCTTCTTTCAAAACGCAATATTAGCCCGAATGTTTTTCCGTGCATGAACACCGAGTATCACAACTTTTTATTTAACGTTTATATGAATAAAACACAATACAAAAATTGTTTTCAGTATTTTGTAGTACATTTTTTAACTTTGAAATTAAATACGATGAAACAAAATTATATTTTTGTAAATACCAAAGTCGTTTATCATTTTTGATTGATAATCAATTATTCCTATTTTTAGCGGAAAATGCACTAAAACTGCACGATGACAAACTTCAACTTTCATTGGAAGACAATGAAAAATCGGCACCAAGCGAAGTCATTTTTATCCCTGATCGTCTATCGTTGGACACTTCCCTCAGCGAAGAGATAACGTCAACTCATGATTTTTCAACAGCAGAATTATCATCGATCAGCGCTAATTTCGATACAACGCCTATTCTCGAACCTATCCACGAAGAGAAAAATAAAACTAGGGAAGATATTGTTGACGAAGAGTGTCTGCGACAGTGGCTGATGTTTGACAAATCAAACTTAACTGTATGAGACGTTATTCTCATGGTCCAATCAATATCTTTACGGTTCAATTTGACTGATAATTGTAGGTATGCTATATTTTCAATGTGCAAACTTATGGCCGGTCCAGAATTCGAAAAATGTAAATTGAGTAAACACTTATTAGGAAAACTGTTGAATCCTTTCGACGATAATGTAACATATGTCTTTTATTGTGAAAAGTGCTGCATTGCATTAGATAAGCCAATCACGGTAAATAAATTTCAGAATAATCAGATGAGGACATGTTCAGCATGTAAAATAAAAACTAAAATGTCGACTTCGTCAGAAAATTATTTCATGATAATCAGTGCTAAACAACAGTTAAAAATTATATTAGAAGACGAATCGTTTCGAAATTTAATACTGCAATTTGTTCAGCAGAATGATTCTCGCGATTTGACAGACGGAAATTTGACCGACATTTGCGATTCTCACAGATATGTGAACAACGAATTGCGCGCTAAAAGTAATGGAAACAATGTAGTTTTATCACTGAATGTAAATGTAGATGGCGGCAAAATGCATAACAACAGCACCAAAAGTTTATGGCCAGTTCAAGCCTCAATAAACGAATTGCCAGTCCGCTTGCGACAAAAAATATTTATTTTAACAGGCTTATTTTACACTAGTCATGAACCGAAACCCGGTTTGATGAATTTGTATCTAAAATATTTTGTGGAACAAATGACTTCTCTTGGGAACGAAGGGATAACTGTGTTTGATAAAGTTGACACTAAAATAACTTTCTATTTCTTTGTTATGTCTTTCTCTGTAGATTCACCTGCTCGAGCTATACTCCAAAATCGTTTGCAATACAATGGCTATTATGCGTGTAGCTGGTGTTACGTGTACGGTGAAATAGTCGATAAAAAAGTTAAATATACTGGGACAAAGCGAGAATCAAAATACAGAACACATGCAGAATATGTAGTTGATGCGAAAAATGCGTTACTAGCTAATGAGAATTCAAACAAACAAAAAATGACAACAATTTACGGTATCAAGGGTGAATCAGAGTTAATTAAACTACCATATTTTTATTGTATCCTAGGTTTCAGTGCTGAGTACATGCACAATGTTCTTCTTGGTGTAGCGAAAAGTTTGTGGTCATACTGGGCATCTCATTGTTTATCAGACCCGCAAATTAAATATATATACGAAAAACTTTGTCTCATTCGACCAAACAAAGACATGCATCGGCATCCGTCAGTGATGAAAAGTATGAACCAATGGAACGCGGCAGACTGGCAATACTGGTTTTTATTTTATAGTATTCCATGTCTTATCGGTGAATTGAAGGATGAATATATAAAGTCTTTGCTTTGTTTGTTTCCGCTGTATACAGCTTGTTATCAGAAAATATATCTGAAACAATGTTAATGCAAGCTGAAGCAAACATTTTGCAATTTTTTGGGAATGTCAGACTTTCTATGGCAAGTCATTTATGACTTTAAATCTCCATATAAGTACACACCTGCCGTACCTTGTTAGAATAAATGGAGCATTGTGGGCTACTTGGGCTTTTAATTTTGAAAGTAACATGGGTCATATCAAAAATGAAATCACTGGACCGAGAGCAGTGATGTTGCAACTAGTAAATAAAACCCTTCAAAAAAATCAATTGTTAAAAAAGTTGTCCATAGCTAATGATTCCAAAAGTGAAATTTTCTGTAAGCAGCTATTCGAAAGGGAAAGATTGAAATCCGATTATGTAAAATCGCAGAAGGGCTGTATAATGTATAATCGCGTAAAAGATTCGACAACATTTTTGAAATGCATTTATAAAAGTAAAATATATCACAGTACATTGTATACCATTCCCAAAAAAACCGACGACACCTACGTGCAGTTAGTTGACAATAAAATTGCGAGAATTGGCTCTTTTGAATTAATCAGTGAGACAAATTGTATGATTAACGTTTATCTAATAGAAACCACTGCTTTGACCGATTACAATGTTCACTACATTTTAAACGTTTTATCAGTTGCAAACGTTACAAAACAATTTCCAATATCGGCTATTAAAACTAAAGTTGTACAATTAGAGATTGTAAACAAAACTGGTAATTGTAATTATGTTTGTATTCCGCCGAACAGTTTATTACTTTTGTAAATCTGTACTTTGTCAAGAAACAATAAATGTATATAAAAATATATCATTTAATATAACAAATTATCTCATTTTATTAAATTATTAATTATTTTGCTAAATAAGTTTGAAATTTCAATTTTTCAAAACATAGCAGTCCGAAAATATTTCGCAATAATTTATCACGATTTCAACAGTTATATAATAGTATATTACTGCTGAGGGCGCCACTGTGAGCGGGACGAAAGTGGAACTTTTCGTCCCTAGGGATGCAAAGTCAGTCGAGCGCGCATGCGCAAGACGCTTTGCATCCCGTGGAGACGAATAGTTCCACTTTTGTCCGCTCCCTAGTGGTGAAAATATATTAAAATATAATAATTGTCAAACCTGTTTGAATATTAATGTATTATGCAGTTTTTGGAAAAGAATTATTTTTATAATCTAGAAATTATAAAATATTAAAAAACTCAATATTGTGTTATTTTTAGTTATTTAAAAAAGACTACTATTTAAATGACATTTGTATCTGCAAAGGAGCTCGTTATCATAAAGACGACCTCTATTCTTCTCAAGGTCATCAAATCAATTTTTTTTTACTTTTGTCCATTACGCAAAACAACAAATATTTTAGTTACTTCCTAATTAAAAAAAATAGAATTACTGCAAATATAAATATTTTAATTAACGGTTCAACAGTCTTGTCTTCAGAAACTTTATTTCCTAGTTGAATTTTCAGAAATAAGATTTTGGAAATTGTGTGTTTCAGTATACACGGAGAAAACAGATGAGTTCCGACAACTCTACGTTGCGGAGTTGTCGCGGAATTTACTTGTTTTCTCCGCGTAGTATAAGAAGGTATTAAAAATTTTTCTGTCCTCTGTAATGGTTAAAAGTAGTCAACAGGTCAATAATAAATTATGAACGATTTTTAATCTGTTCAATTTTTTATACATATACTATATAGGTCTATAATGTATCATATAAAACCATATTAAAATGTGACATCATGTACTTTCACAGACATTCAAATATGAATTTGATAAATTTCCATGTCATATAAAAAACTACTGATTCATACTGATTGTCTATGAAATGTCATACATTGGCTATGAAATTTCTGTTGCATTTTTCATACTCTTTCATAATGACATTTTAAATATGAATCACTAAGTTCGTTGAGCCAGGGTACGTTGCAGGTTTTAGAACAATTTGTCCAATATTCGAAGTGGGAACGCCAGTTTGGATATCACCACATAATGGCTGGTTAAATGAATATCGACCACTTCCTCTGCGTCTAAATATACAAATTCCAAAGTCAACTTAGACAATCTTTCTCCCCTATGTCACTATATACTGTTTTCGTTATAGTTATGCTTTTTGAGGGAAAAAATGTATTAGAATTGCAAAGAAATTGATCTTTTAAGACAGAAGATAAAATTTAATTGAAGAATTGTACCCAGGTGAAAATAAAATGAATAAAGAAAGAAATTTTTATTATAAGATCACTGTTGTCTACAAAAGTATAACACATACAAATATAGCAACCTAACGATTCGCTAGCTACAATACAATAAGCAAATTGAACGCGAAGATTGAAAGTAATCTAAGAGTTAACTTAACAATTTCTTAATAGTTATATTTAAAAATAAAATCTGTATGTTAATTAAAAATTATCGTGCACATTTTAATACAATTTAGAAAGCAAAGATTGCAAATGATCTAGAAATTTGCTTAACATTTTCGTAATGGTTACGTTTAATAATGAAATCTGTATGTGTTAGTTTAAAATTAATATGCACAGTTCAATGCAATTTTAAAAGGGAAGATTCAAAATAATCTAAAAATTAACTGAACATTTTCTTACTTTTAAAACTTAAATCTGTACGTTAGTTTAAAATTGACGTGCTCAGTTCATTAAAATGTTGAAAGTGAAAATTGAAAATAATCTGAGAATTAACTGAACATAATCTTAATTGTTAAGTTCAACAATGATATCTGTATGTTAATTTTAACTTAACATGTTCAAATCGATACAAAAAAAAAGTTTAACATTTTAGCCTGAACTGTTAAATTCAGGCTTACTAACTGTTAAATTGAAAATTAAAACCGTTACATTTATTAAATTGAAAAGTACACAAAACTGCTGCAACAAAATCATACGTTTTTTATTCGTGCATTTGTCAAATGCAATTCGGGATGGAAACTAAAAATTGCCATTGGCACAATGAAATACTGATCTCGTAAGAAAAAACGCAAGCGCTTCATCGACGATCTAATAAATGCGATAAATGTTCATAATATTTTTACGGCAAGCGATACAATTGCCTCGACGGGTTCTACAATATCGTCCATGGGTTCTACAATCGCATCGATGGGTCTCCATTACCACCTCAATGGGTTGTTTGTCTGCTTCGATGGGATCTACAACCGCTTCGATGGTTTCTACAACCGCTTGGATGGGTTCCATAACCGCTTCGACGGGTTCTACGGCTGCTTCGATGGGTTCTACGTCCACTTCGATGGGTTTTACAACCGCTTCGATGGTTTCTGCTTCAATGGGTTGTAACGGAACTTCATTGAGTTCAGTAGCTACTTCAATGGGCTCTACAGCTACATGCATATGCTCTTCGTTATTGAAAGACTCACGTACAGGGCCAGGTGACCTTCCGCGTGGAAATTTGTACCGTGGCTGAATCTATGGGAGGACGGTCGCCACAGGCTTTGCCACGGCTTCGCCACTGGTTTTGCCACAGATAATTTCTGTGGCTGAACCTGTGGGGGAAGGTTGCCACAGGGTTCGCCACGGTGTCTGTTTCTGTGGCTGAACTGTGGGTTTTGGACACGTCCCACAGTTTGCCCACAGTTTAAATATGCCACAGAGTTTACCCACGGAGTGAGCCATGGTTTCACCCACAGAGCGAGCCAAGGTTTCACCCACAGAACGAGCCAGGTTTCACCCACAGAGTGAGCCACGGTTTCACTCACAGAGTGAGCCACGGTTTCACTCACAGACTGAGCCACGGTTTCACCCACAGAGCGAGCCATGGTTTCACCCACAGGACAAGCCACTGTTTCACACAAAGAACGAGCTATGGTTTCACCCATAGAGCAACTACGGAATCACCCACACATAGCAATTTCAAAAATGATTTAAGTTAGAACATCTGCTTTTATAATGAACTTAAGAATTTCGTAATAATTATATAATTTGCAGTATGCAAATTTTCTTATTGAAATGCGTCTATGCAAAAAAAAAGTCGCCTACCAGTACAATAACGGAAAAAAATAACATTGGAACTGAATTTTTGGTAAACAGATGGTCTCTACTGTTGATGTTTTTTGATGTCTTTTGTTGTATTGGTTTCTTTGTTTGTAAGTCAATACAAGCGACTTTTTTTTACATCGAAGCATTTCTATAAAAAAATGTGCACACTATAAATTATGTTCATATTACAATATTCTTAATCTCAATATAGAAGCACATTTTCTACTTCAAGACAATAACCAAAATAAAAACTACAAATTGGAAACATAAAATGTTCTATTTTAATTTGAAGATATAGAAAATGAAATAAAATTAATGAACTACTTGAATATTGAAAATTTTATTTATATTTTAAATTCATCAAAATGATAACAAAATGGAAACTTACGATTTACCGTAACAAATTACTGATCCTCGCTTAGTCACGTCCCGGTAAATCTTAGTGCCTAAAACATAACAAAACAAGTCACAAAGCAAAATTTTCATTATTTAACACTTAAGTGCTCGCTCTATGGTCTTTTCGACCGACCGACAAAGATATCCGAGTGGCAGAGTGTTGATAAACAATGATGTCCGAAAAGGCGCGAGCACTCAAGGGTTAATTAAATTTTGTACACGTGTAAAAATACTTATCTAATAATTCCTTCGTGGTTTCTTTGCAGGCAACTGGCACTACAAACTGAACATTACTTCACTAATTTACTATTTCACTCACAATATTAAAAGAAAAAGCATTGTCTGGTACTCGTGAAAAACGCGCAAATACACGACAGGTCCACACCCGTTCCACGCTGTGATAAGTCTATTAACACTACATGATTGGCGACCTCAAACTCTGGGTGAGTAATAGATGGCGTAACTATATTTTGATTATTCAAAAAAAAATTTTGCTTTATAAATATAACGCTATTATATATGTGATAACACTTAAATTTTTAACATCAATTCAAGTTCTAAGTTTTTTTCCGGTTATTTCATTTTTTTTGTAACCAAAATTTTGTTTTCGAATAATTCACGTTTTCTTAAATTGCGCCATCTATTACTCACCCTTAATTTGAAGTTGCCAATCATGTACCGTTAATAGTCTTATCGAAGCTTTAATCGAGTGTGGACCTGTCGTGTATTGCGTGTTTTTCACAAGTACCAGAGAATGTTTTTTTCTTTTAATATTGTGAGTGAAATAATGAATTAGTGAAATAATATTCAGTTTGGAGTGCCAGTTGCCTGCGAAGAAACCATAATGAAATTATTAGATAAGTATTTTTGCACGTGTACAGATTTATTTAAAATAATTAAAAATTTGCTTTGTGATTTGTTTTATCATGTTTTAGCCAAGTTTCCATTGTTATCATTTTGATGAATTTAAAAGATACATACAATTTTCAATATTCAAGTAACTTATACATTTTATTACATTTTCTATATCTTCAAATTAAAATAGAAAATTTTATGTTTCCAATGTATAGTTTTTATTTTTATTTTTTTCAAGTATAAATTCTGCTTCTATATTGAAATTCATAATTTTGTAATATGAACATACTTTATAGTGTGGAAAATTTTTTATCGAAATGCTTCGATGTAAACAAAAGTCGCTTGCCAGTGAAATAATGGAGAAAATTAATATTGAAACTGATTTATTAGGTATTCACTTACAAACAAAGAAACCAATACAACAAAAGATATCAACAATAGAGACCATCTATATACCAAAAAATTAAGATTCAATGTTAATTTTCTCCGTTATTGTACTGGTAGGCGACTTTTTTTGCATAGAAGTATTTCAATAAGAAATTTTCCACACTACAAATTATGTTATTATTACGAAATTCTTAAGTTCATTATAAAAGCGAATTTTCTACCTTAAACCATTTTTGAAATTTCTATGTGTAAGTGAGAGCATAGTTGCTCTAAGGGTGAAAGCGTGGATCGTTCTTTGTGTGAAACAGTGGCTTACACTGTGGGTAAAACCATGACAGGCTCTGTGGGTGAAACCGTGGCACACTCTGTGGGTAAAAACGTGACTCGTTCTGTGGGTAAAACCGTTGCACACTCCGTGGGTGCAACCGTCGCTCTTTCTGTGCGTGAAACCTTGCCTCGCTCTGTGGGTGAAACCATGGCTCACTCCGTGGGTAAACTCTATGGCATATTTAAACTGTGGGCAAACTGTGGGACGTGTCCAAAACCCACAGTTTAGCCACAGAAACAGAC
>JABFPD010000089.1:0-16214 GCA_022817545.1 Cremastobaeus sp. ZL-2020 | reverse complement strand
AGTAATCCGAGAGATTGTCTGCCTTTGTCTGGTCAACGTATTTATATGATGTGTTATTAGTGCGTCCTTTCAATGCGATTTTAGTCTTGAAATCAGGCTGAAACAGCAATTTTTTTTTCCCCGTGTATATTAATTGGTTTAACATCTCACGATGCGTTTTTCACATCGTTAAGCAATGCTCGAGCCAAATCGTTCAGTAAAAAATGTTTTCCGTGTATATACTTGCAATACTTTTAAATGATGTAAAACGTCTTGAGGGTCTTCGTCTTTAATACAGGAATATTAAATGCTTAACTCGATAGTGTGCAACATGCAGCAATCTGTAAATAGAAAATATAATCATTCAAATAGTTTACCTATATTTTTTTGTATATTATGTTTACATGCTAATACACTTTGAATAACGATGGTTTAATATTTACAAATTTTTTTCTGAATCGTGTGATGGGGATGGCAAGTATTTGATAGTCCAGGAAACTTTTATGTGCGATAGCTTTTAAATGATTTTTTATAAAAAATGCACTTGCAAGGAAAATAAATTCAGAACTCTACCCTGCTGAAAAAAACCACATGGAATTTACACATGGTATGTCTACGTGGGAGTCCTTTGTGTAATTTTCATGTAGTTTCCCACATGGGAAACCCACATATGAATCTCACATGGGAAACCCACATGTGAATCTCACATGGGAATCCCACATGGGTATCTCACATGAGAAACTTACATGGGAATCCCATATAGGTGTCCCACGTGAAAAAAAATTCCTCGAGCGGGAATCAAACCCAAGTTCTTCAGCACGTGAAGCCAAGGTCCTAAACACTACACCACTCGAACATTTTAATAACTAAACTTTAGATTGCTATTTAAAGTAACATGTGGAAATTCCACGTGGGAAACCCATGTGGGAGTCTCATGTGGGAGTCTCATGTGGGAGTCTCATGTGGGATTGCCATATGGGGTTCCCACGTGGGATTGCCATATAGGTTTCCCACGTGGGATTGCCACATGGGACTCCCACATGAGATTCCCAAATGGGTTTCCCACATAGGACTGCAATATGTGATTCCACATGGGACTACCACATTGGTTTCCTACATAGGACTCCAACATGGGTTTCCCACAGAGATTCCCACACGGGTTTCCCACGTGGGATTCCCACATACCAATCCCACATGTTAGTTCAAATAGCAATCTAAAGTTCAGTTATCAAAATGTTCGTGTGGTGTAACGGTTAGGGTCTTAGCTTCACGCGCTGAAGAACTTCAGCGGGTTCGATTCCATCTCGAGGAATTTTTTTTGAAGTGGGAAACCTATATGCTATTTCTATGTGTGATTTCCATGTGAATTTCCCATGTGGGTTTCCGATGTGGGATTCCAATGTGGGATTTCCGTATGGGTTTTCAATATGGGAAACCACATGAAAATTACACATGAGATTCCCACGGGGAAATACCATGTGTAATTCTCATGTGATTTTTTTCTCATGTGATATGTTAACCTGCAAAGCGAAATTAGGAGATACAATTATCTACAAAATATTTACTTTAAAAAATATAGCAATTAACTATTTTTTAACTACTTTCGAAAGCATCCCTGACGTTCTGATTTACACCTAGTTTATACGGTGTAAATTAGACAAGTTTACACCATGTATACACTGTAAATTTTGTGTTTGAAAAATATTGGTAACTGAAATTTTATAATCGTATACTAAATTATGACCAAATAATTATTTTATTTTTAGTCCCAAATTGCAAAAGTTATCATAAGCTCTGCAAATCTTAGATAATATTAATAATATACATATTAGAACTTTAATATATACTGAGGTATCAATTTCACCACTTGTGAGAAAGATTTTGTATCAAACTAACATGAAAAATTCACTGGATTCACACTGTAAATGCACTAAAAATTCCAGTTAAATTCCAGTTAAGGCAAGGCCACTGGTGGTCTTGCAGGAAGCATTCAACACTACTCTGAGTTTTGTCGTAGTGCTTTCTTCGCGCAGCACAAGATGGTGTAGCAAGAGGTTGTGTGGAATTGACAATAATTCGTCGCACGGGATCTCGGACATATGACCCAAAAGCTCATACTCCGTCAGAAAATCGTCGTTTAACTCCAGAGTAGCGGGCTGCCTTTGCAGATGCTTCTCGACACGTTTCCAGGAAGCGATCGCAATAGCCTTTGAATCGCCCAAGTCCGAGCGTTCACGACTTGGTTTGACTGGTAAGTTGACCGAATATCGACCTGAGGGTGATCTTGTAGTCGATTCGGAGAAAAGCCTCTCACAGAAAGAGTCTTCTGCGCTAGGTTGTGGCTTCTCAAAAGAATCCTCAACTTCTCAAAAGTCCTTCAACTGATCCTCTAATGATCAGGAGGCATGGTACACTGAAATTGTAGGTGAGCTTGGTGAAAAACTAGTGGGTCCGGATAGAATCCATCCCAGGCTAGTCTTCTGGGCGATAACCTTTAAATCATGAAGCTTGACGAGACTTTTTTCCATTAATTCATCAAGCACATCAGCACCTAGGAGAAATTTTATCCTCAATTCGCTAGCTGGTTCAGAGTCAGCTAACTGCAGGCTTCGAAGTAACCTCGAATTTCACTGAATGTTTTGGAGCACAATTTTTTGTGCCTTCAATTCCGAAGATATTGACGTCAACTCGTCTGCGTGGCAACCGAAGGGATTGAGCGAGTGTTTCACTAACGAAAGACGTTTCGGAGCCAGGATCAATGATCGCTCGCAAGATTTGAGACTTCGTACGAGGGGAAAGTACCGTAATAAGAGCAGTAGCTATCAATACTCCTGATGATTGAGGCGCGTTTAGAAGTGTATTTACTTCAACTTGAGTTGCGGGCGCAGCCTCGGAATTCGGGTGAGACTCAGTTGAGTCTGGCGAATTGGATTTTACAGAAGAAGAAGAACTTCTTCTTACATTTAGAGCAGCGAAACTTGCTGTTGCATTTGGACACATGATATCCTGGAGATAAACAGTTAGTACATAGCTGTTTCTTCGAACGAAATTTGTGACGCTCTTCTGTTGAGAGCGCGAGGAACTTTTGACAATTTAATATTCGATGATTGCCGGAACAATGTGAGCATTTAACTTCATTAGATTGAGAAGCGCTCAATGAAGTTTTAGCGGTTTTGGAACTCGAATTTGTATTAGGACTAGCCGTAGTTTCGGTAGTGAATGAAAGGTGTACGAGGATTCGTATTTGATTGTCAAGGAAAGTGGAAAATTGGTCGAATGTAGGGTACGTGGTCGCACCAGAAAGTGACTTCTCCCACTCTCTTTTCAATCCAGTACTGAACTTCTGTGTGAACTGGTGAACCAGAACGATCCCCCATTTGTTGACAGGACAACCCAGATTTTTTAGTGACTCAAGCGTCACTGTGATAGTGTCTCTCATGAGACGGAGCTTCTGCAGATTGTCTGTCGTAACGGAGGGTAAGGAAGAAAGCTGGTTCAGCAAGTTGGACGTGAGAATGCGTTTATTCTCGTACCGTTTCTTTAACGTATTCTAGGCGATTGGATAATTCGCATCTGAGATGGACAATGCACTTAACAGATTTTCAGCCTTGCCCTTCATGTGAGCTTTGAGGAACTGCATCTTTTGTGCGGGTGTCAAGTCGGTTCTATCGGGAACGATTGACTTATAGAGGTTATGAAAATTCTCCCATGAGGAATACGAGCCGTCGAAAGTCTTTAATTCCAGTTTCGGATAGCGAAAAGTGTTTGGAATGTGAGCTAGAGCGTGAGAACGTTCGGGAGTGGAAGTACGAATCGAGAGATTCGTAGTTTCGAGCTCCCTGGCTAGGCGTAGAGATTCTTGTTCCTTGTAAAGCTTATCAGCTCGATTTTGTAATAGTCCTTCAAGTTCTTCAAAGACAAATTGAATGCCCGACCAATGATTGTCTTTGAAGTAATCAAGATTCGCCTGAAACTCGGCAGAAACTGTTGCTATCAACTCAGCATGGTGATCTTGAGCTGTAGCGTAGAGCAGGTGAGTCCGTGATATTCTGTCGGACATGGATCCAATGGAAAGTTGTCCATCGTCTCGCTCTTTGAATCTGCCAAGTTGGCGTGTAAATTCATCGCCTATCATCTTGATTTGGGCTATCAACTTATTGATTTTAACTGGATCCATTTCCACCGGGAGTGAAAACGACTAAGGAACAGATGGAACAAGTCTTCACGTGGTGCAAGCCAAAATAGAAAATCGACGCTCAAAAAAAATACAATCCTCAAAGGAAAATTAATTAATCTGTTGTAATTGAAGATGCTTCAAATCACAAATTAATTAACGGAAGTTAGTTTGAGAGTCTCAAACTTGTGATTGTTTGTTGCCTCAAAACTGAATTTTAGAATTTTCTAATCGAAATTAGAAACTCGTGGTTTGTTTTGATCATAAGCTGATAAATCGAGGCAAAAACATACGAGTTTAATTCGAGTGGAGAGGAATTCGAAAAGAAATATTGAAAAAATTTAATACTATAAATTAAATGGATGTGGATTAAATCCTTTGGAGGAATCCAGTTGGTTTGGTTTTATTTTCCTTTCTTTTTACATCAGGAAAAATTTGGAAAATATTGAAAAAAAATTCGAATTTGTCAAAACCAATTTGTTGTTAAATTTTGTTAATGTTAAAAACCCACAAATCCGGCTCGAAGGACGATTTGTTGAGAATTGCATTAGGCTGATGGGTGCAAAATTTACTAGCTAATAACTTGATAATTAAAAGCTAAAAAGTGGACTGTATGAAAAGCACAGAAAATCAGTACAAAAGTTCTCAACTCGCCAGATTTTGTTTTAGGGTTTTTAAAAGGACAACACTGATTTTAATTTACAACAAATCGTTTATTCAAAAGATACTTATTGACTAAAAAGATTACAAAAAGGGTTGTTATAAAAAGGGCAAAATAAACTTGACTCTAAATTGCACAAAAACTTGTGTCACAAAGAAAATCAGCTGTTCAAAAAAACAGAGTACCGCTGACTCAGAAAAATTGACAATAAAATTAACCGAAGAAAAAAAATGAACCTGTTGTGTCTCGAGATACTCGAGATTAGAACCTCTCCTGTCGTACTTAAAACAGCTAAAGACTGGGAAAAACGCTCGTACTAAAAACCACAAGAAACTGGTGTAAAACACTCGTATTAAAAGACGCAAGAAAATTGGTAAAAAGCACTCGATCGCCAGCTAAAGGACCGCACGCAATACACTTGACAGCTCGGGAGAGTGGCAGCGTTACGAGAGCCTCGTAACGACTGACTCGCCTGTCAGCTGCGACGCTCCGTTTCGGGCGCGCGTAGTGGAGGGGGCGGCGCAACGTTGAGAACCGAGGTTGCTAAGCGGTTGGCTCTGAGCGACAGAGATGGCGTAACCAGTCTCAATTCTCAACACCGGCCCCCTTGAACGACTAAGGGCGTTCAATGATGTCGGCGAATCTTGCTCCGCAAGTCAGGAACTCGTCTGTTAGCCAAGGGACGCTTCCGCAGGGAATCTGGGGGCAGAATTGGCGCTGGACCCGACGCAGCTTGTCGACAGAGTCGAGGATCTCGTGGTGGAGCCTCTGGGTCTTCTGGCGGAAACGGATTAATCTTGGCCATAGAAACCTTTCCAGCCTTGAAACGCACAACAAGCTTCCCTTCCGGCACCATTCGTTTATACAAGCGGTACGTTTCAATGGCGCTGACAGGAATGTCTAAAAAGTAATGCTCCTGTGGCGCGCCGAAGTGCGGAAGCGGAAACGGAACTGAAATATGCATCCAGCGATCTGTAGAGATAGGAATCAAACGCTTGGCATATTCCTCCTTCGAGACCTTCGGTGAGGGGAAGCAGACGTGAGAATCTCGATCAGAGCGTTTAGACTTGGCCGATCTGGACGGGCCGGCAGGGGAGTTTCTTCGGCGCTTCCTTCCTTTCTTGTCAGACGAGGATGTAGGTAGTTCCCATAAATCCTCTCTGCAGGTCTCGTGCCAAGCGTCTTCCATACGCTTAGAGTCAGGGGAGAGCTCCAGTATTGGTAAGGTGTTCGTAGAAGTCGAGGAGTAGCCGCTTTCGGAGCTACAGTCGAATGTTGGCAGGGCGTCATGATGCTCAGCCCTTGGCCTTGAGGGAGATGGCTCAGCTGGGGTAGAATCCCAGGCATCATCGAAGTCAATAGCATCTCTCCTCAGAGACCGAAGCTCAACGTCGTTGAACTGAGCGAACTCGCCCTCGTTGAACTCGTCGAGCTCGTCCCCGTTGAACTCAGCGCGCTCGTCCTCGTTGAACTCGGCGAACTCTTCCTCGTTGGCATGAATTTGCAAGCAATCCATTGCTCACAACTCTGAAACAAACAGTTTAAGGAAATAAGGAAGGTGTCTAGGCAGAGCTCGTAGGACGGACAATGAACAAACTGAAAAATATAGATAACAAAATAATTTTCTTCCTTTTTAGACATCTGGATCGGTCGGTAGCTTACACACTTGTGTAACCGGCCTGATAAACTCAGAAACTGAAGTTTTGAGTAATACTTCACGGACAAGACCGTCTTTGCTCAGTTTCGTGGAAAGAACTCGGGCGAGGGCCCAATCGCAAGGTGGACGGTTGGCGTCTCTCATAAGCACGACATCTCCGGTTTTCAAGTTATCGACGGGTCCCTCCCATTTGACTCTCCGCTGCAATGTGTGAAGATACTCCCACCTCCAACGTTTCCAAAAGGTATGGACCATAGAATTTATTGCTTGCCATCGAGTAAGCAAAGTCAGCTGTTGATCCGGAGTTTGTAGGTCAGGGAGAGACTTCAGACTTTTGCCAATCAAAAAATGACCTGGCGTGAGAGCGAGAGCCTCGCTTGAGTCATCCTTAAGGGGAGTAAGTGGCCTGGAGTTCAAACAAGCTTCGATCTGGCAAATCAACGTGAGCATCTCCTCACGAGTTGGTGTGAAAGAGCCAACAATTCGACGAAAATGGCTTTTGAATGCGCGAACTCCAGCCTCCCAGAGCCCTCCGAAGTGAGGTGCAGCAGGGGGATTAAAACTCCATTTAATGGACTCGGAGCTTGTGTAATTCTGGACCTCAGGATTCGAGACTGCTCTCAAATGAATTTTATACAGCTCGGCGTCGGCGCCTTTAAAATTCGTGCCCTGATCACTGTACAGCGTGTCGGGCAGTCCCCTTCTAGACACAAAACGTTTAAGTGCAGCCAAAAAGGCGCTTGTTGAGTAGTCCCCTACGAGCTCGAGGTGTATAGCTCGAGTTGCGAAACACACGAATAGAGCAATATAGCACTTGTGTGCTCTTTGTCCCCGACCAGGGGCGTTTCTCACAGCGAAGGGGCCAGCGTAATCAACGCCAGTGTGAAAAAAGGGGCTGGACGGTTTACAACGGGACCCAGGCAACGGGGCCATTTGTTGGTGACAAAGTGTTGCTCTTTGTCGAACACAAACAGTGCACTTATCAATTATCGTTTTAGTCGCAGTTCGAGCACTTATTATCCAATAGTTTAGACGTAACAACGCGAGCGTCAATTGAATGCCGCTGTGAAGTGCTCTCAGATGCGAGTGTTTGATGATTAAATTAGAAACTTTGCACTTTGGCAGTAGAATAGGGTGTTTCTCGTCGAAAGGCAAATCGGAGAGACCAAGTCGTCCTCCGACTCTGAGAACTTCGTCTCGATCGAGAAACGGATTCAGCTGATACAGGGGGGATTTCTTTGAAATGAGCTTCCCGTCTGATATGCAGTTGAGTTCTGCGGAAAAGGCCCAACGTTGGGTGGCTCTGTACACATGTACTTTGGCCCTTTGAAGAAACTCTCGAGCCGGAATCTCGTCACTGGCAGATTGGCTGATTTTTGTCATGCATTTGCGGGACTGACTTCTCTCTCTCAGTCGGGCGAAGTACTTTAGCCAGATAGCAAGCAGTCTGATTAACTTTAACCAAGAGGAACAGCAAGTTAGATAGTCAGGCAGAGGGGCCTGAGTGCCATGAAGAGTTGTCTTGCGTCTTTCTCTTGATACTTCTGCTTCATGCAGGCCATCGTTGTCCGGTTCGATGTCAGTCGAACGCGGATTCAAATCAGGAGGTCCTCTCCACCATAGCTGAGAGCGAGTCAAATCAAGAGCTGACATGCCTCGAGAATTAAGGTCGGCTGGGTTCGATTTTGTTGGAATGTGCAACCAGCGTGCTGTGGGAAGAGAAACCTGAATGAAGTCCACTCTATTGGCAACATAAGTTTGCCAGGTAGACGCGTGCTTCGCCAGCCAATCCAAAACTATTCTGGAATCTGTGTAGCAATAAATTTCGACTGATATATGTCGCAAGGACGGTAAAACCTCTAAAATCAGTTTAGTAAGGAGCGAAGCTCCATTTAATTCCAAGCGAGGAACGGATACGGTACGAATAGGCGCGACCTTGGACTTGGCACGGAGAATGCTGGATTCCCGTTTCCCTGAAAGGCTTCTGTAGTGCAAGTAAAGCACTGCTGAGTATGCGCGAGTAGACGCATCACAAAATCCTACCAGTTCGTAAGAGACTGAGGTGTCTTGCGAGCCAACCCAGCGGGGAATCCTCAATTCGCCGAGTTCGTGCAATTCCGCACAAAAGTAGGTCCATTCCTGAGCAACGTGGGTTGGGAGCGGATCATCCCAGTCAAGTTTGAGAAGCCACAGGGCTTGAATCAACAATTTTGCCCTGACTATCAGGGGTGAGAGCCACCCCAGGGGGTCAAACAAGCGAGCAATTTGGGATAAAACGCCTCTCTTTGTGAACACGGAGGGATTGACATCGCCAATGTCGATGAAGAATGAGTCTTCCGTTGGTGCCCATGAAATGCCGAGGACCTTTCGGTTTGCGCTGGCGTCAGGTGGTTCTAAGGAGAGGCGGCCTCTCGTTTCGGACGACGTAGGAAGCAAGCTGGGAGAATTAGCAGCCCACTTACGGAGATTGAATTCTCCGCACTTCAGCAAATTGTTGACTTCTTCTCTAATCTTTATGACTAGCTCTTCGGAATTGGCGCCAAGGAAAACATCATCAACGTAAATGGAGTCCGACAAACTGTCGACAGCAAGCGGGAATTCTGACGAGTGGTCCAGGATAACCTGCTTGATGACTCGGTTAGCCAGATACGGGGCCGAATTGACACCATATGTGACGGTGTTCATCTTGAAGAAGCTGATATCATCCGCGCCTGGCTTTCTCCAAACTATACACTGAAGATGTCGATCAGCCACGTTCACGAGAATTTGGCGAAACATCTTCTCGATGTCAGCCGTCAGGACGTACTTGTAAAGACGCCAAGAGGTAATGATACGAGCGATGTCGTTTTGCAGCTTGGGTCCTACTGCAAGTATGTCATTCAAGGCGAGACCAGTGGTGGTCTTGCAAGAAGCATTAAACACAACTCTAAGTTTTGTCGTGGTGCTCTCTTCGCGCAACACCGGATGGTGTGGCAAGTTGTTGTGTCGAATTGACGATAACTCGTTGTACGGGATCTCGGACATATGGCCCAACAGCTCATATTCCGTCAGAAACTCGTTGTATAACTTCAGAGTAGCGGGCTGCTTTTGCAGGCGCTTCTCGACACGCTTCCAGGAGGCGATCGCAATGGCCTTTGAATCGCCCAAGTCGGATTGCTCACGACTGGGTTTAACTGGTAACTTAACCGAATATCGCCCTGTGGGTGACCTTGTGGTTGATTCCGAGAAAAGCCTTTCACAGAAAGAGTCTTCTGCGTTAGGTTGTGGCTTCTCAAAAAAGTCCTCAACTTCCCAAAAGTCTTTCAATTGATCCTCTAATGAACAGGAGGCATGATGCACTGAAATTGTAGGTGGGCTTGGTGAAAGGCTAGTGGGCCCCGATAGGATCCATCCCAGGCTAGTCTTCTGGGCGATAATCTTTGTGTCATGAAGCTTGATGAGACCTTCTTCCATGAATTCACCAAGCACATCCGCGCCTAGGAGGACTTCTATCCTCAATTTGCTAGCTGGTTCAGGGTCAGCTAGCTGCAGGCTTCGGAGTTGCTCATAATTTAGAGGATTGAAGGTTTTGGGAACGTAGGAGGTAATTTTTTGTACCACGAATGCAACCACTGAGTAGCGTGGGGACTGTGAAAATGAGGAAGTAACCTCGAATTCCACTGAATGTTTGGGAGCACAATTTTTTGTGCCTTCGATTCCGACGATATTGACATCAACTCGTCTGCGTGACAACCGCAGGGATTGAGCGAGTGTTTCACTCACGAAAGACGTTTCGGAGCCAGGATCAACAATCGCTCGAACGATTTGCGGCTTCGTACGAGGGGAATGTACCGTGATAAGAGCAGTGGCGATCAAGACTTCTGAGGATTGAGGCGCGTTTAGAAGTGTATTCACCTCAACAGGAGTCGCGGGCGCAGCCTCGGGGTTCTGACGAGACTTAATTGAGTCTGGCGAATTGGATTTTCCCGAAGCGGAAGAATTGAAATTATTGTAGTGAAGCAACGAATGATGCTTCTTCCTACACTTAGAGCAGCGAAATTTGCTGTTGCACTTGGACATATGGTGTCCTGGAGTTAAACAGTTAGCACATAGCTGTTTGTCCGAACGAAATTTGTGGCGCTCTTCTGTTGAGAGTGCGAGGAACTTTTGACAATTTAATAGTCGATGATTGTCTGAACAATGTGAACATTTAACTTCACTAGACGGTGAAGCGCTTAGTGAAGTTTTAGCGGTTTTGGAACTCGAACTTGTATTAGGACTAGCCGTAGCCTCGGTAGTCAATGAAAGGTGTTCGAGGATTCGTACTTGATTGTCCAGGAAAGTGGAAAATTGGTCGAAAGTGGGGTACGTGGTGGCACCAGAAAGTGACTTTTCCCACTCTCTTTTCAACCCAGTACTGAACTTCTGTGTTAACTGGTGAACCAGGAGGATCCCCCATTTGATGACAGGACAACCCAGATTTTTCAGTGACTCAAGCGTCACTGTGATAGTGTCTCTCATAAGACGGAGCTTCTGCAGATTGTCTGTCGTAACGGAGGGTAAGGAAGAAAGCTGGTTCAGCAAGTTGGACGTGAGAATGCGTTTATTCTCGTACCGTTTTTTCAACGTATCCCAAGCGATTGGATAATTCGCATCTGAGATGGGCAATGCACTTAAAAGATTTTCCGCCTCGCCCTTCAAGTGAGCTTTGAGGAACTGCATCTTTTGTGCGGGTGTCAAGTCGGTTCTATCATGAATGACTGACTTATAGAGATCATGAAAATTCTCCCATGAAGAATACGAGCCGTCGAAAGTCTTTAATTCCAGTTTCGGATAGCGAAAAGTGTTTGGAATGTGAGCTAGAGCGTGAGAACGTTCGGGAGTGGAAGTACGAATCGAGAGATTCGTAGTTTCGAGCTCCCTGGCTAGGCGTAGAGATTCTTGTTCCTTGTAAAGCTTATCAGCTCGATTTTGTAATAGTCCTTCAAGTTCTTCAAAGACAAATTGAATGCCCGACCAATGATTGTCTTTGAAGTAATCAAGATTCGCCTGAAACTCGGCAGAAACTGTTGCTATCAACTCAGCATGGTGATCTTGAGCTGTAGCGTAGAGCAGGTGAGTCCGTGATATTCTGTCGGACATGGATCCAATGGAAAGTTGTCCATCGTCTCGCTCTTTGAATCTGCCAAGTTGGCGTGTAAATTCATCGCCTATCATCTTGATTTGGGCTATCAACTTATTGATTTTAACTGGATCCATTTCCACCGGGAGTGAAAACGACTAAGGAACAGATGGAACAAGTCTTCACGTGGTGCAAGCCAAAATAGTAAATCGACGCTCAAAAAAAATACAATCCTCAAAATTAATTAATCTGTTGTAATTGAAGATGCTTCAAATCACAAATTAATTAACGGAAGTTAGTTTGAGAGTCTCAAACTTGTGATTGTTTGTTGCCTCAAAACTGAATTTTAGAATTTTCTAATCGAAATTAGAAACTCGTGGTTTGTTTTGATCATAAGCTGATAAATCGAGGCAAAAACATACGAGTTTAATTCGAGTGGAGAGGAATTCGAAAAGAAATATTGAAAAAGTTTAATACTATAAATTAAATGGATGTGGATTAAATCCTTTGATCCAGTTGGTTTGGTTTTATTTCCCTTTCTTTTTACATCAGGAAAAATTTGGAAAATATTGAAAAAAATTCGAATTTGTCAAAACCAATTTGTTGTTAAATTTTGTTAATGTTAAAAACCCACAAATCCGGCTCGAAGGACGATTTGTTGAGAATTGCACTAGGCTGATGGGTGCAAAATTTACTAGCCAATAATTTGATAATTAAAAGCTAAAAGGTGGACTGTATGACAAGCACAGAAATTCAGCACTAAAATTCTCAACTCGCCAGATTTGTTTTAGGGTTTGTGAAAAAGGACAACACTGATTTTAATTTACAACAAATGTTTATTCAAAAGAACTTATTGACTAAAAAATTACAAAAAAGTTGTTATGGAAAAGGCAAATAAAACTTGACTCTAATAAAATTAAACAAAAGAAAAAGAAACCTGTTGTGGCTCGAGATACTCGAGATAAGAACCTCTCCTGTCGTACTTAAACCGCTAAGACGAAATTAAAATACTCGTATTAAAAGACGCAAGAAAAATGGTAAAAAACACTCGATCGCCAGCTAAAGGACCGCACGCAATACACTTGACAGCTCGGGAGAGTGGCAGCGCTACGAGAGCCTCGTAACGACTGACTCGCCTGTCAGCTGCGACGCTCCGTTTCGGGCGCGCGTAGTGGAGGGGGCGGCGCAACGTTGAGAACCGAGGTTGCTAAGCGGTTGGCTCTGAGCGACAGAGATGGCGTAACCAGTCTCAATTCTCAACACAGTCAGTACAAACAGTGATCAGTCAATTTTATATCAATTTTATCTAATCTAGCCTTTTCACATCCATTTATATACAATTTTATTCAACCCAGTAAATGTTAAGTCTTCTTTATTATTGTGATTCCTAGTAATTTTAAACGCAGTTCATATAATTTTGTTCTTTTCGCTCGGCATTGATACCGTTTTCGCAATTTAATTCAATTAAGGTTCCAAAATAAAAACACGGTTATTTTCACCAGCAGCAGTTTGTAGTCACATACCATTTTAATTTTCTTATTCAAGCAAAATAATAGCGAGTTTTGTCAGTCACTTTTAACTTACATTTTTTAGCAGTTGCCCTTTTTTCACATGTTTACAATTTACTATACATTTCTTAGTTTACAATAGCGCCTTATTTTAAACATAATTGTTTCTAAATCACTTTTCGGAATTTTCATTTGTCACCATAGATTTGTACAATTTTGTATTGACATTTGTTTCTCATTTAATAAAAGTTGCTTAGTTGAAAAACGAACTCTTGTTTGGGCGTATCTTATTTATTCTCCTGAGTCCGAATCCGGTTCTGCTCCTTTTCTCTCATTCCATTTAAATACAGTCCACTTTACCACATGCTCGAAAGTCTACTTTTGAGTAAATTGAAGCTAGTGATAACAATATTTAACAGTTGCCTTGACAACAAATTCTTTTTATACGGCATTTATATTAATTACCAACTTTTTGTCTTTACTCCGTTCTGTACCGTCGTAAAAAGCAGACTCAATAAACTGTTATTCATTTTCTATAATTTGTCGTTCATAACCATCTCCGCTCAACAGCTTATGGGCCCAGACTTATTAAACAGTTCTATCGTGAGTTATAGATAGTTCTTGTCGCAAGTTTATTGCTTCGTCTCGGTTTTCTGCCTCCTGTCAAGATGGCTGACTCGACGGACATGCGGCAGTTGACAAAGTTCAACGGCCAAAATTTTCAACTCTGGAAATTCCAAATGCGGGCCATTTTCGTCGCCAATAATCTTATGGGAATCATTGAAGGAACGGAGGTTCAACCAGCGGAAGCAGCCAATAATGCGGAAGTCAGAAAAGCATGGGTGAAGAAAGATGCAAAAGCCGTATATATCCTTTCTTATTCTATGGAGTACCCGCAATTGGATTGTCCTCTAACCTGTACATCTTCGCATGCTATGTGGACCAAACTTCTAAGCATCCATGAACAAAAGAGCACAGCAAACAAATTAACCCTTACGACGAAGTTTCATGAATACAAAATGACGTGTAATGACTCCATCGCTCAACACATTGCCAAAGTCGAGAATCTTGCCAACCAGTTGAAAGACATCGATGAACAAATTTCCGATGTAATGATTATGACGAAGATTCTCAGCACTTTGCCTTCGAAGTACAGTGCATTCCACTCCGCCTGGAACAGCGTACCTGTAGCTGAGCAGACGTTAGATAACTTACGAGAGAGACTACTTCGAGAAGAAGCTCGTATGTGCACCATGGATGATGTTACCAGCGCACTCGCCACGACAAGCATCTCTAAGCAGTCGGGAAAAAGCCAGCAGCAATTCAGAAACAGTAACAAAAGCGGCGAATCAACGAATTATAAAAAGGTTTTTAAATGTTATTATTGTAAAAAGGCTGATCATATAGAAAGATATTGTCGTAAGAAAAAGCGCGATCAAAAGTCCGATAAGGGAGGAAATTCGCAGAATTTAGGCGCGAGAGAAGTGAAAAATGATAACTCGATGAATTTTGCCGCGTTTACAGTTTCAACGGAAAAGGAAAATAACGCTACATGTTCCAATGTTCTTGTGACCAGTCGGTATCCGAATTTTTTCGATGTAACAAAAGAAAAAGAGTTGTGACTTCTTGACAGCGGCGCATCACGGCACATAAGTTTTCATCAAAATTTGTTTATGAATTTTGTATCGTGTGAAAAAGACTTTGTTTATTTTGGAGATGGAACTAGTCGCGAAGTCAAAGGTCGAGGCAACATTAGTATTAAAAGGTGGGTCAATGATCAATGGTGTGATGGTATAATCAATGATGTTTTGTATGTTCCATCTATTGAAAAAAACTTGCTCTCGTCTGGCGTTTGCATGCCACAAGAACAAAAGATTGTTCTTGAAGATGATGGCGCCAAAATCTATTCCAGTAGCGATGAACTGATCGCGGGCATAGACCAGATTGTACATCAAAAAATTAATCACCGTGACTTTTCAATACAAGTACATTATACACTATTTGAATTGAGCACAGAAAAATTAAACACGGAAAACAAAACACCGCCTGTTATGCTAACAAGAATTTTAAACGCCAGAAAATTAATTACTAGAAAAAGATGCACAGAAATAAACGCACTTGTTGTTTTACGCACCAGTATTTCAAACATAGGAAAATTGAACAACAGAAAATTGAACACCCGATATTTTTCTAATACATGTTTCAAGCACAAGCACTTTGATTACTTGAATTTTAAATACATGAATTTTGAACATTAGAATAAATGACACAACAAATTCATGCACAAAATTACAACCACGCTGGAATTTAAACATAAAAATATAAGACACCGGAAATTTCAGCACTCAAACTTTCAACACCGGAAATTTATGCACCGAAATTTTATGCACTACAATTATAAATATCCGAATTTTAAGCACAGAACATACGATTACTGAAAATTTCAGTACAGAAAACTTGAATAGAAATTTGATTACTGGAACTTCAAGCACCGGAAGTATTAACACCGGAAATTTACACACCGCAAATTTAAAACCTGCAAATTTAAAAACAGGAATTTTGAACACCGGAAACTTAAGCACCCGAAATTTAAACACCGAATATTCGATTACTGGAAATTTACACACCGGAAATTTACACACCGGAAAATTGAGCACTTGAAATTTAAGCACCGAAGATTCGTTTACTGGAAATTTCAGCACCGAAAATTTAAACACCGGAAAATTGAGCACCGAACATACGATTACTGAAATTTCCAACACCGGAAATTTACAAACCTGAAAATTGAACACCGGAAATTTCCGCACCGCAAAATTGAGCACCAGAAATTTAAGCACCGAACATTCGATTACTGGAAATTTCAGCACCAGAAATTTAAACACAAAAATTTGATCACCGGAAAATTGAGCACCAGAAATTTAAGCACCGAACATTCGATTACTGGAAATTTCATCACGTAAAATTTAAACACCGGAAATTTGGGAACTCGCAATTTAAGCCCCGACAATTCGTTTACGGGAAATTTACACCCCGAAAATTAAAACACCGGAAAATTGATCACCGACCATCCGATCACGAAACTTTCACACACCAGCAATTCACCAACCCAACAATTAACCACCGCACATTCCACC
>JABFPD010000088.1:0-16281 GCA_022817545.1 Cremastobaeus sp. ZL-2020 | reverse complement strand
AGTTGTTTTTGAAATAATAGTCCATGTTAATGAGGAACGGAAACTCGATGCTTTGTAGCACTCGCATCTCGTCGCGGGCCTTTACAACTTGCGACTTGCTAACGAGTTTCTCTTTGCTCAGGATCTTCATTGCGTGGTACCTGTTGGACTGTTTGTGTTTGACCAACACTACTTTTCCGAAGCCTCCGACCCCCAGTGTCGTTAGCCAGTCAAATTCCTGCAGCTGAGCCGTCGGTTCTTTGCCAAAGTTGTTCCATCGATCGAGAAACTCGTCTCTCAACTTGCCCAAAATGCTTGCGTAGGTCTCAAAATCCTTCCCCTGTGAGCCGGCGGGCTTTTTTGGTACTTTTTTTCTCCGCTCCATGACTTTTTATATTTACTAACTGCGCAATTGCGGTTATTCAGGTTAAGTGTTTTTCTGTCACCAGTGTTTTGTCATTCGCGTCATTGTCTGAGATTGTCCAATAAAGCCGAATAACCAATAATTGCGGCTTCGTGATCATTTTTACTCGTTCTTCGAATCGCGAGTTCCAACGGAGGACGAGCGATGCCACGGCACGGCAACTGACGGCAACGCATCTAATCTATTCCTATAAATAGATCGCTTCCGATACTATTATGTATAAACACGCTCTATTAACAATTAATTCAATGGATTCATTAATGAACTGTCAAGGCTCCTCGGAACAGACGGTTTAAGTGCGTACGAAAATTTGGCATATTCCCATGTTTGCAATATTTTTCCTGCCGTGCACTTATGAGCACGAAAAGAAATTATCACATGAAACTTGAGGCAGAATTCTGCGGGATAAAAGATTGTTCTGCATTCAAATAATTTTAATTAAGTGTAGGGTATACAATCAAACAAAATTTTAATTGCTTTAGTTCTTACTTATAATGATTTTCTAACTATTATCTCAGATCAATTGCATTCAAAAGACGCGTGTGATGTGATAACCGCATACAGTTGTGTTATTCATACATATAACAGATCAAATGCTTTCAAACCAAAATTATGCGCTCATCTATTACGCGGGTTCGCAATGTATTTTTGATAAATAATTTACTCACGTAAATTATAAATATGCGTACTTAGCCATTTGATTGACAATCGGAATACAAATTATATAACATATATAAAACAACATTTAACCCCTCAGTGGTCGCGCATTTTTTCGTGTCTTTGTTGTTCTCGTTTACAGGCCACTTTATTGTCTCTCTCTGGTAAGATTTTTTGCTACGACGCGACCAATGAGGGGTTAATTTAGTAAACTTACGCTTTTAAATCATTTCCTGAATTTTTTCTTACTGAATTATGTTATGTTCTGCTGTCAAAACTAGTTCACATTTGAAATCAAAAGTACACTTGTAATTAATTGTACGTTTTTTTGCGTCATATAGTGCTTCTGACGAAGCTTACGCGCTGACTCGAAAATAAATACTTTTCGACACTTATTAGAAAATGCACCTTAATCCTTAAGGCGAGGAAAAAGTGGTTTTTAACGACATTACAGATTTTTAAAATAAAACAAGAATTCATTGTTTTATTTTTATATACTGACCAGAGCGCAATTTTCTCACTTTTTATACACATTTTGTGCAATACATAATCTACTTTTATAATGAAATGTAGTTTTAAGAAGATTTTTCGTTTTCGAAGTGAGGAAGTTTCTAAAATCATGAGAAATCGACAAATAATGTTATTTTTAAATTTTTCTTTGTCAATCGTATTCATTTACGAAAATGTGACCTCCGTGAACTGAGAACTTCGACATCACCTTAAAACATCAAAATAATTTTTGGCAGAGAAATTATTCAATATTACGTATGATACGTTTCATAATCATAAATAAAGAAATAATAAAGTCTTCACGCAGAAAAAAAATTCATGTAATCATTACAATGATTACGTTAAATACGTACTATTCGGAACGAATTAAAATATCTTCTATATATATGGAAATATTTACCATAAAACTTTGTTATTATTATTATAATGGGAACAAAAATGTTACGTTCTTGATAAAAATTACTTTACATATAAAAATTAACTATTTGCGGTATAAATAACAAAAACTTTCTTCTTAGTGTTCTTAGAAACCAATTTTATTAACTTTTTCTATAATATCACCCTATCAAAAATTTCTCATACGCGAAAAACGGGCAATAGATCTCATACGAGATCTCATACAGGATATCGTAAGGGGTAGGGATTTTTGTGCTTATAAATGAAAATGATTATACTTCTAATGAATTTTTCACTTTAGCATAACCAAATTTAGTATTAAAATGCTCAAAGATACAATTATTTTCTTTTATCTTCACACACAACCTTACCTTATCGCGTATGAGAACTTTTTGATAGAGTGCTGAATTTAGGGTAGGTTAGATCGATCTATCCGCGAATTATCGAGTTGAACTCGCGAATATGATTACTCATAGAGACTGACCCCGTCTTCTAAAATTGCTAATCAGTACAGAAATATTGAAAAAAAAAATAAAAACAAAGAAGCATGACAAGGATTAAAGTACTGACCAGCTATTTTAGAAGAGGGGGTGAATCTATGGGAAATCGGCGGATAAATCCGACCTACCCCAGAACTTGTGAACACGATTCAACCGCCCCGGTTGAACATGACTGTACATGTCATATGGAATATGTTATCCTTATATCATGTTCGATTTGTGTTTAAAATGTTTGATTAAATTCATATTCATAATTCATCTTTTTTCTAGTTTAAAAATACTTTCAGTTTTTGACGGTTTTATCAATTTTCATTCGGTCATTTCGCAGCACAGATAATAACTGAATGAAAGGTTTGTTGTAATCAAAGAGGTTGTAAAAATACGCGACCACTCCCGGGTTAAGGGGACTGTCCGCCAAAATGGCTGAAATCGACATTAAGCAACCAAAATCTTTGAAATTACAAACTTTGATTTGTTTGGACATATTATTAAAGAAAATTAAACATTTAGGTGAAATTGTTTATTTATAATTATGTTTTGTTCGAAAAAAGTTAATAAAATGGGGTACTTTTAAGGTGTCACCGTGTGACCAATATTTGATATTTTTTCAAAATGAAACGTTTCCCTTTGATCATATTTATAGGACTACAATTTGGTCTAGCGGAATTCTGATATCATTATTCCTTGCAAAGTTATGACCCGGTATACAGAAGTTTGATTAAAATCATACCGTTTTCATGTTTTTTTAGCTAAAGTTAACATAACTTTTGTTACAATCGAAAAATGGAAAATCCCCTAGACCAAATTGTAGTCTAATAAATTTGCTTTGTTAAAATCAAAATTCAAACAAAGTCGAATGAAAATTGGTCACATGGTGACATCCCAAAGATAGAAAAACCATATAAATAAAATTTTGAGATAATCGAGTTTAAATGTTTTTCGTAATATGCATCATCGCAGAAATTTGTTTTAAAAATTGGTTTCTGTAATTTTCCATGGATTTAAATTAATGCTACGTGATAAAAGAGAGCCTAAAGAACAAAATGACGTGAAAATGTTTTTTTCGAAATTTTGGTAGAAATCGTCAATTTTGCTCGGACAGTCCCCTTAATGCGAGTCCAGAATTGTACGCATTGTCGTTTAGTGAATCACTAGTTAAATTCAATGCTATGTTTAATCGTAAAAGTAGTAAATGGTCGACTAGACAAAAATTTATTGAACGACAAAAAAAGTCGTTGAAGTTGAGTTCCAGTGCGACAAATGAGGGTAGTGCGGGTAACCCTCAAAGTGGGAAGTCAGCGAATAACAATAAAGGTCAAGTGTCAGGGCCTAGTAGTAAAGACAAGTCTAGTGCACGGTGTGGTATATGTGGAAGTATGGAGGTATACGTGACCTGTGAAAGACAAGGGGCGTAAATGCTTCAAATGTAGCGAATTCGGCCATGTTGCATCTGGATGTAATAAAAGCAAGCCAAATACTGTTTCATGTACTTCAATCACTGCGGATTGGAAACAAATTATTAAACATGTCTTTATTTCAGATGTATGTATGTTGTCGCAAATACATACATCAAAATGTTGTCGCTGATAGTTTGATTTGTAGCGACCTGCTGATCGGTGCTAGTTTCCTGAGAAATGTGAAGCTTGAGTTGTTAAATGATAAGATAATTATATCGCCTATTTCTGATAAACGATATGATTTGCTATGTGATACTAACGACAATAAGTCTTATTGTGATAGTGACGAACATGTCAACGAATGTTTACCTGAAATAGCCAGTATTAACGTGAGCGATTTAGTAGACTGTAATGAAGTGCAACCGAGCAATGTAATTATTTACAAGCAACATAGAAATATTGTTCAGAGTATGATACAAGAGTATGAACCCTCCGTTGGGAATTGAGTTAATTTAAAGATTAGCATTATTTTGAAAGACGATAAGCCGATTTACAGACCAGCGCGACTATTAGCACTGCGAGAGCGTGAAAATGTTCAAGAGCAAATCGAGCAATGGCTAAAAGACGGCATAATTCAATGTTCAACGTCTGAATATGCCAGCCCAATTGTCTTAGTAAAGAAAAAAGATGACTCGTACCGTTTATGTGTGGATTATCGGAAGTTAAACCGCGTTATTTACCGAGACAGATATCCGTTGCCGTTGATCGAGGATCAACTCGATCAACTGCAAGGAGCTAAAGTTTTTAGCACTCTCGATTTGAATAACGGGTTCTTTTACGTGGCCGTTGACGAGAACAGTCGTAAGTTTACGGTTTTCATAACTCCCGATGGTCATTACGAGTTTATCTTTTGGCTTATGTAACTCGCCAGCAGTCTTCCAAAGGTTTATAAATGCTGTATTTGCGGATTTAATTAAAGAAAAGATTGTTCTGACGTACATTGACGACTTTATCGTGCCTTCTATGAATTTTGAAAGCGGTTTAGAGAAACCAAGTAAGGTTTTGAAGACAGCCAGCGTGGCTGGTCTTAACATCAACTTCGACAAATTTATTTTCTTAGCTGAGTCTGTAGAATTCTTGGGACATATAATTAGAAATGGTCAGGTTAGACCGTCAGAGTACAAGGTTAAAGCAGTAATTTCATTCGAACGACCACAAAATATACAAGCGGTACATAGGTTTCTAGGGTTAACGGGCTACTTTTGAAAGTTCATTGAAGGTTACTCCACAATAGCGCGTTCTTTATCGGATGTACTGCGTAACGATGTTGTTTTTATTTGGGGTACGGCTCAGGAGAGTGCATTCCAGTTGCTCAAGTCCAAATTGAGCACTCAACCCACATTGAAGCTGTACCGACAAGGCGCAATTACGGAGCTCCACACAGACGCCAGCGAGACGAAAAGGATCAACTCTTGCATCCGGTTTATTATTGGAGTCGAAAGACTTCAGTAGAAGAAGAAAAGCATTCTAGCTACGAGCTGGAAGCTCTAGTTGTTGTCAGGGCTTTAGAGCGATTTCAGGTCTACCTGCTGGGCATTCCTTTTCGCATATTGACTGACTGCCAGGCGTTTGCATTCACCATGCGAAAAGAGAAGCTTAGTGGCCGAATCGCTAGACGGGCCTTAACCTTGGAAGAATTTGAGTACGTCATAGAACACCGACCAGGCAAGCAGATGACTCACGTCGATGCCCTTAGCCGTGACCCAATTGTCGAATGCTATATGACGAAAGAACAGGACAATGCTTCCCTAACAAAACTGAGAAAGTTCAAGAGTTGTATCCATGGATCAAGGAGTTGGTCATCGGCGTCAACGAAAAGCGATTGAACGACTACGAAATAAGAAGAGGCCGGCTGTACAAGGTCAATGAAGAGTGTATAAGGCTTTTGGAAAAGTATGCAGTTTTCAGTCACAATAAGAGTCCACGATTATGGACAATTTTCAGCAGCAAAAACAGAAGCTGCAGTAAGAAGAGACTACTGTATTCCAGATCTCAAAGTCAAAGTAGAAAAAGCTGTGACTAATTGTGTTTCTTGCATTTTAGCCGAAAAGAAGCAGGACATACAAGAAGGATTCTTGCATGCAATCCATAAAGGTGATACACCCCTGGATACATATCACCAGGACCATTTGGGACCACTATATATATGTATGTAGGCAACGGTAGTTTTGAAACAGCAGTATGTAATGTATTATATACACTCAGGGGGGCATCGACACTAAGATAGTGTCGATGCACAAAACCATAACTGAGTTTCGATGAAGACATTAGTTTTGTTTTAAAAGTAACAGCTACAGTAAATTGTAGTTGCTCCGTGACATTCGAACTATTAAAATAACATACAAAGTACAAAGGTATGACATAATATGCGTGTATGCATGCATGAATGCGTTCGTGCATAAATACAATCATAAATACAAGTATTGACTAATTCATTTGATCATTCATATATCAGCAGGGGTTTTTTGTTAAAAATGCTTTTAATTTAAAAATAAATGTGATGTTAAATTTTTTATGTTTAATATTTTAAAGAAAATGTATATTCAAAATTAATATTCTTCCATTGAATTTAGAACCATCCCTAAGATAATAAAAATTTTGAACAATTCAAAATACAATAAATTTTGCAATATGCAATATGTTAGACTGATAGAAGCTGGATGACGCATCGAAGAATTACCATTTTATGACTAATCTTTTGCTATCTTATCACGCGGTCGGCGTTAAATTCCCGCGCGACTATCTCATCTGGCCTGTGACGTCACATGCGTTGTCCTTCACGCGCGCGCTTGCAGAATGGGACTCTTCGGTTGGGAGAGGGAGACGGAGACAAATATGTTATACGCGGCGTTTGAGGAAGCGAAACAAAAACTACCTTTCATAGGCGACGATATCCGGCTCGCCATTCATGGGGGTCAAGCATTGTGCTTGCCCGGAGGAAACAACAACGCTTACCTTCGCCTCGGTTCATTGGCCGAAACGTGGTTTCAATCAGCAAGCCATCAATTCACCGAGCGATGGACTTAGGCCGCCATTTCCGTTAACGCATGTGCCGGGCCGAAAAATCAGTCCTCACCGCTCGTACAATCACTCCGGTGAAGTAAACACCTACTGAACGCATCTCCTTGTCCTCGAGATGGCTCTTCTCGTAGCTTTGCTTCACTGGTCACTCGCTTTTATCGGTTTTCTCTAGCATTTCTCCGAGCTCAATTGTCCGCTGTTGAGTTTTCAACGTACAATGGCGGGATGTGTCGCGCACTGCCCTTTCATTGTTCGGCACGCGCAATTTTCGGGGCCTAGCGTTCGCGAGATTCGTGAATCATTCAGATTCAAATCTCGTTACTCGTTACACGTTTCCCGCAAAGAACGATTTTAGTATTTCGCAAACCTGGCAGTTTTCTATCTACTTTACAACATCTGTCCTTTATCTAAGACTTGTTTAACTTGTTACAATAAATTTCGGACATTAATTCAATAATTTTTAAATCTAGTAACTACTAATTTGATCACCATTGACAACTTTCTTCCTTATAATAGTAAAATTGTATAATCTTGTACTAAACAATCTCTAAGTGACTACATACATTTGCATTTTTCTCGGTATAAAATAGACTTCCGTGCTCCGATATAATAAGAAACAAAACTTAACTTAGTATTGAAAGTTTGGTTCAGTCTATAATTTACTCGTGTATGTGGGATCGTGACCCCCCAAATACAGTTGATCAGGCGCCGCTGCGGGCTAACCTACGATCTTATTACATAAAACTTAAATTTCAAGTTAAGGAACATTGGGAGAAACTAATAAAAACGAAATTGAGAGGTACTATATATAAACGCAGAAGTTAAGAATTCAGTATTCGGTCCATGGTTGACCGAAGCTCTCCGGGATTCTTCCATCTTCTACGCAGATACGGCATGGTATCATACACAGGACGTAGTAACGACAATCGTCCACTCGATGACCTCAGCGGAAACATCAAGCGCAACGGAACTGAAAGTCTAGTGGTTTGTAACGTCACTGACCTGTTGCCTGCGGAGGTCATGGTCCATGACGTATACCTGGCACTGGGTTCGTGTAGTAAGCAGCTTGCATTGCTGCCAGTGAATGGTGAACGTACACCTTTTCCCTGGTATTGTTGGAGGTTGTCCTTATACTCAGCATGATGATGATTACAGCTGCAGTCATGTTGTTCATGTGCTGGTAGCTGGTTTCTTCACAAAGGCCTCTGTTGTTTTTGCTGGTATGTATATTGCAGCTCCTCGGTCCGGCGTGGAGGACGACCGGATGACTCAACAAACACTCCTGGTGCTTCATACCTAGAGTAGTATGTATCTGCTCGATGTCACATTTTCGCGGAGGTCTTCTTTCCTTATTTTTATCATCCTCACTATGAGACCAACCTCGGGCGTCATCCCGATTTCGAATTTGGTTCTCTGAGTTGGACATTCTAGATCGTGCCTTGTGTCTCCAGTCGTCAGGTCGTTCACGGTGACTGGATGGGCTTTTTGTCTGATTTTTCGGGGTTGTCGCTAGATTGCGGCGTCTAGGCTGTCTCTAGTTCGTTAAAGGTTATCTTCTGGAGTCATCTTGATTAGATCGTCTGTTTCCCCTCGGCCCGGCCAACGAGCGACTCTTCTCATTCCTCGGCTTCTGCAAAGATCTCCTCCTGACAGGTTCACAATTTTCCGGAGGTGGAATGTCACCGTGGATGTCTGTTGATACGCGTCTTACAGCCTATCGGCCCCCGGGTTCCCGAGAGACTGATTGCCAGAGTAGGTTTTGTTGTTCGTTGAGATGAACAAAAGGACGAGAATTGTCCTACGCACCATAATCTTTTTCGGGTTCTGGCCTGAACGATCTTCTGCAAGGAGTATCAACTCTGGTGTGGTTGACCTCTCTTCTTCCAGCTGTCGTGCCAGTTGCATATCATTTTCAGCTGCTATTTCTTCCGCCATGTACAAACCCCCGTCACCATCTGGAGGTCGCTTGCCTCTCAGATATCCTCGCCCATAGTACATTTCGACCCTGATTTCCAGGTCAGCTTCATCAACGTCGATTTGGAGGACGGCCTCTGGGCTTTCCCCTACCGTGCGTTCATTGTCCTAGATCAGCACATTTTGAGCGTTCGACCTTAGCTGCGCGAGATAGGGGATCGCTGGTTGACGTCCGGTGCTTACTACTTCGTCCTCGAATGGGAACGATTCTAATTGGACAAGGGGCTGTTCCGGTTCTTCTGGTAAGGACTCGATGCTGGTTGGAATCGTCGTTGGATGGTTCGGTGTCATTGTACTGGTTTCCTCCAACATCAGGGATCGCACGATCTGCACCAATGGTGTGATGACTGCAATGATGTGAACGCTGCAAGTTCTGAGAGACGCCACGTCTCTCAGAACTTGCAGCGTTTCTCGGAGGTTGTCCTCTTCTCTTGACGATTCCTCTTCTCTGTTTTTCGAGTTGTTGACCGTTTTCAATAGGTTGACACATCTTCCCGTTCCGTTTCGTCCCGTTCGTGAAGATAATTCTCTCCGAGTGACTAGTCTAGGTTTTCCTGAATCTGTTTCTAATTCTCGACCGATATTTAGAAATGCCGGACTCATATGACTTGAATACTATATTGCCGTATTGATAGCATATTGAAATTCGGACAAATGTAAATCCCACTCGCGGTGATCCTGATCTACGTATGCGGTTATCATTGCTTTAAGTGTCCGGTTCGTACATTCCGTGAGGTTTGATTGGAACTGATATGGTGCGATTGTCACATGTTTTATTCCGTACTGTTCCAAAATTGCTTTCATTTCGCGGTTTAAAAAGTCGGTGCCGTTATCTGTGAATAAAGCTTTCGGCCGACCGGAATGAAATAAAACGCTTTCTTCGAAAGCCTGTTTAATACTTTTCGCGTTTTCTTTGCGAATAGCGTTTATATCCACTCATTTTGTAAATAAATCTTGAAATACGACTAAGTATTTTTGTACTTTTCAGCTTGGTGGAAATGGACCCATCACATCAGTTGATACAGTGTCTCACGGCCTTCTGGATACAGCGGAATTTCTTGACAGCCAAACATTCATTTTCTGTCACTGAGTAACTCCTTTTCGCTCGATTCATTGTTGGCTTGCAAAGACAATTACTGGCTCTACGCCGTCTATGGTCTGCGTGAGAACAGCTCCAAAACTAAACGCGCTGGCGTGAGTCTGCAAGCAAAAGTGATTCTGAAAGTGGGATCTGGATAACGTTGGAGCTTCCTTGATTAGCTGTTTGATTTGCTCAAAAAACTTTTTTTTATTCATAATTCCAATTCCATCGAACTCCCGTTTTCACCAGTTTCAATAACGGTTCTGTAAGAGTGGCCAACCATTCTAAAAATCTGTGGTACCACGATGCCATACCTAAAAATCTTCTCAATTGTCTGATATTCTGGGGGCCGGATAATCCGTCAGTGGTGCTGTTCTACCAGGGACTGGTTTCAATCCTTTATCATTTAGAATGATACTTAAGTAACGGATTTCAGGAACGGAAAATTTAAATTTCTCAGGGTTTATCTGCAATTCTGCTGCTTTAACTTTTCCTGACACTTTCTTTAGCCATTCAATATACTCTTCAAACGTCACCGTGGCTATGAAAATGTCATCCAGACAAGCGAATGCGTTAGGAGCCATTTCCGGACAGATAATCCGATCTAACAGCCTTTGGAACGTAGCTGGACTTCCCGACAAACCTTACGGCATTCTTTTAAACTAGAACAAACCCATCTGTGGAACGGTGAACACGGTACAATCTCGACTGTCTGGGGCCAGTAGTATCTGAAAATAAGCCTGGCTTAAATGCAGTGTCAACAAATACAGAGCTGCTCGCAACCGTGGCAGGCAATAATATAGCATGTAAAAATAACGCGCGACCAAAAGGCGCAAAACAAAATTTCTAACGTGCAAAATCATAGCATCGTCAAAAAACACATATTTCCATATCGCACGTCGTAATAACATTAACTTGTTAAAACAAAAAATTATAATAATAAAATTTCATCTTATTAGTACTGTAATTTATTACAATTTGAACTCCGGAGTTCGCCATTAAGTTAGCCAAATTTGGTTTTAAAACGTTAATGTTGGCACCCGGAGTTCGCCGTAAAGTTAGCCAAATTTGGTTTGTGAAACGTATCTTCTCGAACGATTAGGATAATTTGCTTGGTGTGCAGGTGGTACGTCAAATTGAACTGTTGAATGTCGCGCTCTCAATAGCGTATTTTTAACGTTGATGGCACCCGATGAGTTTCCAATGAAACTCATTGATAAATCTTCCATTCTCGGTTGATTATTTTCCTGCTCAGATCATAAATTCTGACGCTCCCTATATTCTCCATTCTAGTTGACGTCATTATCCATTACAGTTTCAGGTATAATTGAACTGATGATTCCGCAGCGGTTCTGTGTATCTCTGTGTATTATACTTCTTCATTGCCTGCAATCTATTCGTGGATGCCCGTCCTGTGGAAACATAATAACGGAATAAACGTTCGTGCACAATCGTTATTTTTCCTTTCCGATTCAATCTATCTCTCGATAAGCTGTAATAACGGCCAAGGGTTCAAATCGACAACCCAAAGCATCAAGTCTTCGTCAGAGGCATATGAATCAGGGGGTCACACATGGTGACCAGTTTTGATTGATATTCGTACCTGAAAAGCTATCAAAAGGGAGAGAAACATTCTTCAATTGGGGCTTAAATCGCCAGACAACAATAATGAATTCTCATGAAATTAGTTCAATAGCGAAATCAGTAAAACAACAGGCTATATAAATTCGCGTATTATCAATCATATAAAATGGAACAAGAAAACAGAATCAAATCAAATTACTATAGCCGTATACACAATTCTATGCTCCTTGATTCGTTCTGTTGTTATTCTCGAAAATAAAATAAATATCCTTCACTTATTCATTAAATTAAATAACCATTGATTGAATATATAAAATCAAACAGTTCGCCAACCAAAGACTAATTTTATTTCTCAAAATTCAAAGTCAGAGTTGTAAAACAGCATTCATTAATATCATAACATTGTCGTTCCATTGACACAATTTTCAAAATTAAAACAAACTAAGATTTTCAGTTCAGTAACTTCAAATATCATTACTCGATTTGAAATTACATCCGAGTTGTTATTATCAATTTTTTAATGTGGTTTAACGTCTATACTTCTCAATGATTTTAATAGATAATTCAACCGTCTTAATTTTGACAGACAATTTATTCAATTAAAAGTCACTTACATGAGTTATTTGTGACGTTTCGGTTATTTGGATGTAACCTTCATCAGCCAATAATTTCCTACAAAAATTTAAACAAATGTAAAAAAAATTATTAATCAACAAATCTATCACATATTGTAAACTATTAAAAAGATGTATGTATCTCACCATTGTTTATAATCAATAAAAATTGATTGTCAAATTGTATATAGTTTTGTGATTAGATTCACAGTCAAAGTGTCATTATTAGAATAAGCAATATTCATGTCAATTACATATTCATCAATTACAAATATATATTTAAGTAAATAAATAGCTAAATTAGCGAACTTGTTTCAACTATTATACAAATCATTTTAAATACTTGAGAGGATGAATTAATTTGCTTAACGTAAAATAAATCTGGGCATATAAATAAAATGAACGATTCAATAATATAGTAATTACAATATCGATTCCCATAATTAGCAAATGAAATAATGCCAGTTTCCATTATTATTTCAATTGACTTTATAAAATTAACTTGTATACAGTGTCAGTCATCGAAATCATTGTAAAAACAAAATGCATTCTCCGACGTTTCAAATTTTACCTCCGTGACGGATTCCAGGATGGCATCATAGATGCCACATTCGGCGATGGATTTGCACATTGCCATAATAATAATAATGGTCACCCAGGTGGAAAATGCCGGAGTTTACAAGATGGCCCGATACTGGCACAGGAATGTCACACGTATTACGGCAGACGTATATGAGCCAATATCGATTTTCATCTTCTTAACACTTGTGACCAGTAGATGAACAACGCAAAACCAATGTTGGCCCTGTTACTGAACCAGTACAATGCCGAGATAGGCCCAGTACTTGTATGCAACCACAACTTTGTATATTTGTTCGGTTTCGGCCCGATGCCGGTACTGATCAGTTATACAACTGTTGTTGGTATATAATCGACAGGTTTCCAACATTTGCCCATCTGTTTATTGAGTACGTTCCTGATATTGGCCCAATACTCGATAACGAAGCCAATTCCTACGATTTAAAGTACTGGCTCAATGCTGGCAACGTAAATGATATACAACAACAGTCAGTAGAAAAATTGCATGTCCACACATAACCAAATCACATGTCCGTATGCATAATCAATACATTCTCAACGCCCAGACAACATTCGATCGTGTTGTAATCATTTATATGACTTATCAAGTAATCGTATATCCATAAATGTATTCATATTTTTGTGCGATGGGTTAGTATAATATAAAACAATGTGTAGTTTTCATATTTGCCTGTATTTTTATATTATACCATGGTTACAATTTTATATTGAAATTTTATAAATAATTTTAAAACCAAGAACTCATATAATAGAAATTAAATTTCAAATTAGACTTTGAGGAAACATACATTAAAATCCATATATAGAATTATTGAGTATAAATTTTAAAAATTCTAATAATTTTAATATGATAAAATATTGTATTCTTGAATGCAATATAAAACATAGATTCACATCAATAATTGTTTTATTGAACTACATATATTTACACATGCAATAATGTTATTACACAAAATTTGTCGTTTTTTTTAGTAAAAATACATTTATTGGCGAGATCCTTTAGAGCATATTCGTATTTCATATCAGATGATTTGCAAACATACATTACACCTATTTCTTTTGATTCGAGAGGTTTTTCGAACACATTACTTTGAAAATTATATGTGTAACCCTCAATTAAAATATTGTGCTTAGATTTGTCACTATCAACTGTCGAAAAAAGTTCTGTAATTTCAACGATATCGCCGTTATTCATTAAAACACAATTATTAGGATGCGAAGATGTGATTGATACATCGTTGAACTTCACGGTAGAGTATACGATTCGGTCTTTGTTTTTTTCGAGGATGCGATACTCAGGAACGGCAGAACGTTTACTAACTTTATAAATCAAAGGGTAACGTTTTTGTATTGATGATACGTTACTTTCTTTCAATTCATGAAGACGATTTGCGATCTGCCTTACTGGTTCTCGACTTGATTTTACAAGTTTCTTCAGGAATCCAATACAATCTTCGAACGCAAACGCAGAGTAATCGAAAAGTGGCGCTTCCATATACAGAACATCATCCGAAACATGTATTAAATTATGAACATTCATAGTTACAGAATCGTGACCATGATATTTAGGCATCAACTTGACAAATCTTTGCAAAAGTTCTTTGGCATACAAAGCATGGTTCTGAGCTAATTTTCTACTAGATAATAATCGACAAGAAGCAAATAATAATAGAAAATGATTATATTCTTTGTTTTTCAAAATACTGTCAAAAAACACACCACTAAAATAAAGAAGAATAAATCGGTATTGTGTTGCCTTCCAATTTGCAGTATCAGTTAAATCAAAAGTTTTGCGTTGAAATTCTATAGGAATGTCTTTCATAATCGAGTCAAGAAACTTTTGCAACTTCAAAATTTTTCGAATTCGAAATTTTACTTTAACATCGTGTGTACACAAGTCAAGAAGATGATGAGAAACTCCTAAACACAACAAATGCATTGGATCTAGTAAAAACCCACGTACAATATCAAAGTCCTTCAAATTCAATAACGGACTTTTTTCATCTTTTAAATGGTGTTGAGGCTGCTTTTTTATACGAAATGACTTATCTGTTCTGACTTTACAATTAACCTTATTGAATACACGTAGTCCTCTTTTTTTATTTCGTTTTTTGACGGTCTTCCCTTTAATTACACATCGTTCACACGAGAAGAACCCAGTGTGACCTTTGCATTTTTTCAAAAATGCTCGAGCCGGGGTATCGCAAACAAAAGCTTTAATATGAAACTCGTAGTGTCGGCCTGAAATATCTAATCCTTCTATTATGAGTTTGTTACTTTCATTTACTAAATCTTGCAAATATTCATTTATATATTTTGGTTTAGATTCGCCATAATATAATCCTACAAGGAACGGTTTCGCAGTATAATCGTGATGATAAACTAAACCTAATATAGGCCAAATGTGTTTTTTAGATTTGTGATATATTTCTGCTCCATCAACGTTGACGAGTATTTGAATAATATTTTCATTGTATACGTTAGGTGAAATGATGTAATTTAAGTTGTTTTCAATTCCAAAGTAAACATATTGACTAAAAGTTCCTTTTACATTTTCTATTAACTGTATTTTAGTTTTGGACTTATTCGTTTTTAATAACGTTTTACTACTTTTAGGTAGAAAAGTATAGTTTTCACTCCGTAAAACTACTAGTAATTCATCTACAAAACTTCTAGTCACTGTACTAATATTTCTACTAATTAAAGCTTTCAATTTAGATTCTATATTGCCTTCAGTCAATTCATTTAGGTCATTTTTTTGTTCAACGCTCTGCAGTTCTATAGAAGAATTTGGCGAAGATATCTTTTCTGTAAATGATTCTTCACTGGTAATGTTGTTAAGTATCGGTGAAAGTAGATTCACATATGCAGAAGTCAATGCTCCATCTACTTCAGCTTTTGTGAATGACGAATGAGAAATATTCGAATTCCTTGAATCTGTAGAATAAAGCACTCTGATTTTTATCCATTAACATATTTCACTAATTATTAATCAAGAAAAAGATAATTAATTAACCACTTTTGTGTTGTTTTCAGGCAAAATCATGAAATTTTAAAGTACTGTTAAATACATAATAAGATTCGTCATTTGGGAATTATCATATCATATGGGAGTTATCATTAAACTGTTAAGGCGGATGACCCAGTAACATTACAAACCACCCAGAGACTTTTTTTATTGGAGTAACCAGAAAAAAGTTATGAACAAATTTAACTTTGAAAGCGACACATTTTCCATATGAAAAGTTGTCGGTTTCAAAGATATGTTTGTTCACAACTTTTTTCTGGTTACTCCAATTAACTTGAAATTTTTCACACGTTTATAACACACCTTATAGTTTCATATTTTGCACTTTGAATGGTAGAAAAAGTATTACTTTAAAATTTCATCTTACAGCTGAAAGCGAATAAAACAATTTTATTCGCTTTGAGTTTTCAAATGAAATTTCAAAGTAATGCTTTTTCTACCATTCAAAGTGCAAAA
>JABFPD010000087.1:0-16290 GCA_022817545.1 Cremastobaeus sp. ZL-2020 | reverse complement strand
TATAATTTATAGTTTGGGAGTGATGAGGTCGAGCGTGAATCACAGCTACATAACTGAATACCATTTCATTAGTACACGAAACAAAAGAAAACAAAATACAGGGTGAACAATTTAACAATATAAGTTTAATTGCTCATTTGCTTGATAAAAGAAACAGATCATTTAAATAATATTTATGTTTGTTTTGTTAGTAGTCGAGTCGAGCCTTTGTAGTTATTAAGATATCTTTTATCATGCTGCATATCTGAGTGCGAGACAGAAGCATTTTGCAATCACTTCCAGTCTCAAAAATTCGTTTCATATACATTTATTGGTGGAAATCATAAGAAAGCAGAGTATTTTTAGCAAATGCCTAATGTCCTTTTTATAAATGTAAACGGAACTATTTTTTCGCAACACCTCCGATAGGATTAGATTAAAAAATAACAAACATCTGCAATGTCCGAAAAATTTGGCAATTTCTAATTCAATAAATAGTTGTTTATTAAATAAAGCTAAAAATTCTGTAATTAATTGAGCATTAAAAGCAAATAAAAAAGATAAGGCAAGCTTTGCAGTCACATTTGGTGAGTAGTGATTTGTTTATTGAATCACAAGGATCAATACAGTTTAATATTTGTTGACAATTAAAATGATTAAGCAGTCAATTTAATTTAATCTTTCTTGATTCTTATCTTTACCTAGAGCTTAATTCTTATCTCTACAGAGAGTTTACATAAGTAAAAAAATATTAAAAATGCGTTTTATTATTTAACAGAATAAGTAATAAATATAATAGAAAAATTAGAATTGTTGAATGAAATGACTGGATATATTTTTCTCAAAAAAAGAGGTATTTGAAAACAAACTGTTAATTCAACAAATATCTTATCACATTTTAAGCTCGATCTAAACATTTATTTGTCGTTTAGTATGAATTTACAGTCATGATAAATAAGCAATCTCCACTCCCAGAAAATGTTTCCTTCCGCAGTAAAAATATCGAGTGAAATGGCAATGCAACACCTACTCTGATTTGCAGTATGCTTAGCGCCAAACGCCGTAAAAACACCTCGTTTCACCATTGGAGACCGATAATAAATGATTTCGATAAACAGCGAACTGGATTAGTAGAATTTCGGTAAAAATCAGAACCTCTTATCACACGAGATTTATCAGTGCTAAGTTAACATCGGAGCGAAGATTCTAACGTTTCTCCGGAGGTCGGTGAACCAAGCGTTCGCGTTCTAGATATATGCACTCCGCACGAGCATCGGATGCTGAAAAAATGCACGGACCTCGTCGCTGAGAGTGCAGATGCAGAAACCAAAAGCGAGCGCCGAGGAGTCGCGAGCAACGCAAAAGGTCAAACAAAATTGGCCGGTCGCAAAAGCAGCAAAGCGGTCGAGAGAAAAGGTCCGGGAGAAAAACGGCGAGTGAAAGGCAGGGAAAAGCAAAAGCACGTTCCCGTTTGCCGGGGACTCGCACGTGGCCTAGCGGAGGCGTCGTTGCTCGCTGCATTTCCTGCATTTTTGTCGATGCACTTCGGAAAAAGTCGTTCAAGCGGTTTACCTTTCGGCACGAGTCGCGTGCCGTTCGAGTCCTTGAGGAGCGTCTGCTCCTCGGGAAATGCGCTAAAATCCTTTTTCGTGTATGTGCCCGCCATTTTCCACTGTTGTTTGCACTTCCTGGAGGTAAACTTGATTTGGTTGTCAGCTCGGTGGTCGAAAGAAAAATGCCTTCGCGAGTTTCACGACCCTAACTCGGACGCATGCCGGAAACTGCAGTCTCGTTGAAAATAAAGGCGTTCGTGTGCGCGCTACACGTTTCACCGACGAATCAGTGACTATCGTCGAGCCATGATCGCTCGAGCACGGCCGACTCGCGAGCGGAGCGTTGTGGTCGTTGTGACACTCGCCGGACTAATCACGAACGAAAATAAAGCGAATCGTAGAGAACGGGGTTGCGCAACTCGAGCACCCGTGGATCCGCGAGCGCAGCGTGTTTTATTCGGAAATTAGGTTAGATGCAATGCTCCGTTTAAATTTTACCGCTTATATTGAAACCGGTGATTGGTTGATTGTGGAAATTCCATTCTTTCGATTTGTTAATAAGATTCAGGTGTAGGGGGGAAACCTTGGAGAGTGGTTATTAAAAAGAATAAAAGAGTCGAATAAGAATGTAACGTATTACGAGGGAAAATATATCCGTTTACCCGAATTTTCATTATGGTTATTTATTTATTTATTTATTTTGAATCACATTCATCTAACAAAAGTGTTAGATATGTGAAAAAACGTCCCCAATTTTTTATATTTCGGATATCTTCAATATATTCAAGTTTTCCGTCATAATTGTCATCGTCATCTAAATATAATATTGTACTTAGTATTTACAAGGATGCCAAGTCGTTTTTATCGAACTGTCAAGCAAGCGGCGGTACTTTTTTCTCTTGCATTAGCAAATCAATTTTTTGTTTCATGAGCGGTTTCAGAAGAACGTTACATTTCTCAGCTACTAAACAATTTCAAATATTTTAATTTTCTGACTTTATGATCGTGCTCCATTGTTTGGAGCACGGTTCTTATATTAGTGCTCTTTAACCCTCGAGTGCTCGCGCTATGGTCTTTTTGACCGACCGACAAAGATAACCGAGTGGCAGTTTTGTTGATAAACAATGAAGTCCGAAAAGGCGCGAGCACTCAAGGGTTAATACTTTCCCTTCTTATTTAATCCAATTGAAAATTGTCCGGTTCAAATTTATATTTTGTTTGATAATATTTATAATTATTCTAGTTTATAAATACAAACTATAATCCGCTGTGTTGCTCCTTGTTCTGTGTAGCTACTTTTGCATTCTTTTTTTTAATGTGAAATTAGTATGTTATGGTACAAGGGAGAAAAACGCAATGTTATATTCTCCGGGTGTAGTGACTGTCGAGTGTCAAAAGGAAAAAAACTTATTTCTCGACTCTCTTGTTGCACATTGTATTTTTTTTGTTAAACTCCCGAAGGAGAACTATTCCCTAATAACCACACTTTATGAAAATTATTTACATAAAATTTACGTAAATCTATCTTCTCGTTATTCTAAAATATTTCATATAGATATTTTTCATAGATCATTTTTTTAATATAATTTAATTCTTTGGTAATTTTTTGGCTTACCTTCCCTACTAAAAAAGTAGGATAATATCTGAGAACAGATCTACGCTAGATCTGATGTTATACTTTGACGCATAAGATCCGCCACCCTGAAGTTCTGATTTACACCTAATTTACACGGTGTAAATTAGACAAATTTACACCATGTATACACCATAAATTTTGCGTCTGAAAAAAATTGGTACCTGCAATTTAATAATTGTATACTACATTCTAACCAAAGAATTATTTTATCCTTAATGCCGAATTGCAGAAGTTTTCATAAGCTCTGTAAACCTTAGATAATATTAATAATATACACATATTGGAACTTTAATATTTATTTATTTTTTTATTTAAACAAAATTGCGCCTCGGGTAAACACCCGTATGGCTGAAATACATAATTCTCGCATCTGTACAATAGAATAATAAAAATAATAAAATATAAGAAAAAATAACATAATGACAGAAAGAATGAAAGTAATAGGTAATTCAAAACATAGATCTAGCAAGAAAGTATACGGTCAAGCTCGTGTTCTGCAGAAAAATAGAGATCAGAAAAAATGAAGAGTAGTAAGAAAAATAATTTACAAAAAGAGAGCGATGAAATGATGAGAGGTAATAATATAAATATGAATAATAAAAATTATCACTAAATATCGATAAAAAGTAACAAATAAGCAAAGTAACGTGTAACCCTTCAAAGAATTCTGATTTTCAAGTATTTTGGTCATCAAGTAGATGAGAAAGCAAACGCTTTTTGAAAATATCTAATGAAGGTGACGTCTTGATAACGTCTGTGAGAGAGTTCCAGAAACTAGTAGCACAGACCACAAAGGATCGCTCCATGACATGAGTGCCAAAGAAAGGTATCACCAACTCCTGGAACCCCCTACGCACAAAACGTTGAGCAATCATGTCACGCAAAATGAATTCGTTTGATAAAAAAGACGGGGTAACAGAATTCAACACATTATAAGTAAATACGCCAAGAAAGTACTTCCGTCGTGACGCAACCTTCAACCAACCCAACTTAGTAAAAAAAGGCCTAATATGATCACGCTTTTTGATTTTAAAAATAAATCTCACACATGCATTAAATGACGTCTGAAGTTTCCTCTCAAGTTCCAGACTTAGATTAGTAAATAACAGGCAACAATAGTCAAGTATGGGTGTAATAAGCGACAACACAAGTTGTTTACGCAAAGCAAATGAAAGAGAAGAATAGCTATGGCAAATTGATCTAAGTTTAAAATTAACCCTCTTACACACCAAAATAACTTGATCTCTCCATTTCAAGCAGGGATCAAACATGATCCCCAGGTTCTTAACGGATTGCACAAAAGGTATAACTGAGTCCTTCAATTTCACCACGGGACAAGATAAGAGATCCACTTTCTTCAATTGACTAGAAGAACCAAGTATCATGACTTTAGTTTTCAAGGGGTTCAGACAAAGTCGGTTTCTCTGAGCCCACGTATATACAGATTGGATGTCACTATTTAATTTATGCAAGGTAATTGATAGTTCTTCAGTTGTCCCATGTATATACATTTGAAGGTCATCGGCATAAAGTAAGTATCTACAAAACCTCAGCGCATGAGCAATGTCATTGATGTAGATGAGGAAAAGTAAAGGACCCAGGATAGAACCCTGGGGCACCCCTACCTTTAGAGTTCTCCACTCTGACCTAATACCGTTTATATCTCTAACTGCCTGACTCCGATCCGAAAGATACGACTCAAACCACCGCACCACGCTAGCAGAGCACCCCATTTCACTCAGTTTGAAAAGAAGAATATCATGGTCTACAAGATCAAAAGCCTTAGAAAAGTCGAACAGGACGAGAACTGTCAGGCGTTTATTCTCCATGGCGCTTCTGACATCGTCAGTCAAACGAAGTAGAGCAGTTTGCGTTGAATGGTATTTTTTGAAACCGCATTGATACACGTCTAATAAGTTGTTACTTGTCAGATGGTGAAGTAACTGACGATGAGTAATTTTTTCCAAGATCTTGGATATGGGGCATAGAATCGAGATGGGTCTGAAATCCGATGGTTGGGAGGGAGCAGAGTTCTTGGGTATGGGTATCACCAGAGCTTTCTTCCAGGGCGAAGGAAAGTGTGAATTACGCAAGTATTGAATATTCACAATATTCACCAACCCTGGAAGAATCACAGGACAAGCTATCTCATAACAGCGGAGGGGCAAGCCATCAGCCCCCACTGTATTTTTAGCAGATGACGCTTTGATAAAGTTAAAAACTTCCAAGCACGTCGTAGGCGAAAAGGAAAAAGAAGCCTCTGAAACTGTGGTAGCGGGTACAGTCAGTACACTCTGATATTGCCCCTCCCCAGGGGTACACACGGGACGAACTGTCTCCACAGATGAAATAAAAAAGTCGTTTTGAATATCAGGCGAAATAACGTCCCCACGTACCGATACTACATTATCATGTACCACACCCAGTAGTTTGAGTTCCCTCCAAAGCACTTTGGAATCACCTCCTCGCTGAAGGTCAACCAATCTTTCATGGAGGAATGACGATTTATGTTTATCTATCAACGAGTCAACTTTTCGAGATTGCTCACGCAGAAGATTATGAAAATACGGTAGACCGAATTGTCTACTGTAGTTGCGGAGTTTATTTCTATACTGAATTTCACGTTTGATTTCCTCAGTCATCCAACGAGCAGGGGGATTTTTCAATTTGAGACTTCTAACAGGGGCACATCTATCAAGTGACTTAGTCAGAGCCTCCGCAAGACATGTAACCACAAAATCCAAGTTGTCTTCAGCCCAAATCATGTCTGGTAACTCATCTAGGAGAACTTGGGAGAATTTTACCTGATCCATTTTTGCATAATCGCGAAAATCCACTACGCGATTTATGGGAATGGGAGAGGAAATCTCATAATTCAGTAGTAGATATTCATGTCCCGAAAGAAAAGGGAAACCTGATTGTTCAAACGAAGAAACTTTAGAGAGAGAGTCGACCAGACATAAATCCAATAAAGTATGGGAATGTAAGGTATGATGAGTTGGACGAGTATTTACCAGATGGAGATCAGTAGCAGTGATAATGTCTCTAAATTGTCGCATCAGGAGAGTATCCATTAACATATTGCAATTAAAGTCTCCAACTATTATAATATTTTGAAAATCAGACAACGTCTCAGCAAAAGAATTCCAGAAATCAGAGGGAAAAGGTGTAAGAGGGGGCCTATAGGCTGCTATCAGAAGTACGGAAGTCTCATTTATTCTCACTTTGACAGCAATGAATTCCATAAATGTAGAATCTTTGGATGGACGGAGATCAAGAACTCGATAATCTGTTATCACTTGGTGAAAATAGAAACAAACCCCTCCTCCTCTTCTGTTAATTCGATCACACCGCACTATCTGGTAGTTAGGGATTGTAACTCTATTGTCGGGTACAGTGTCAGACAACCAAGTTTCAGAAACTCCGATAACGTGAGGAGACAACTTGTCGGCCAACTGTCTCAAACCTTCGAGATGTCCATTAGGGAGTAGTGACTGAGCGTTGACATGTATTATTTTGAGTGGTACCGAAAGTCCACGAGTACTGGAAGCAATATTTGACTTAGAAGGGAAAGAACCTGCATGCTTGTGATTCAATAATTGCTATTTACTATTCCTTTTATCATCCGGAAAAAGAGTATCATTCACAGTCCCCCCATGAGTCAACCCTTCCACAGAGGACACCTGTTGACCGGACAACGAGGAGGCGGAGCCAGTTGTCACGGAAAAGGAGGTGTCCATCAACACAGCTGATGACGATGAGTGGCTACTATCTCGCGAAGCGACGGGATCAGCACCAGCAGGGTTTGCGATCGCACCTGATGTTGAAATCTGGAAATCCTGAGGAAACCTTTTTTTCACAGAGTTCTCATCCTTTTTCAGATAAACTTGACCAACTTTCATCCAGCAGAAATCATAACCTTCCTCCCGGGCTATGACTCTTGCCGAAGCAAGATGTCTACGTTCGATAGCAGTCGACCTTTCGTTAATAAACAATTTGGTAGCTGGTTGATCAGGATTTAAATCCTTAAGACGAATGTCACCTAATGACTTTTTTGCTGCAAGCCAATCATTGCGCAATCTCTTGGTGAGGAACTGTATAACGAGGACTCTAGCCTTCCCTTTAACCACAGGAAGAACACTAAAATCATCAATGAGATGCTCATGATATGTGAGGCCAAGATGAGATGAGAGATTCTGAATAAAGACGAGGGGTTTCACTACCTCAAGATCAGAGAGGCCTGTAATTATAAGCTCCCTGCTCCAGTCAGGTCGAGCAGGAATGGATGACATTAAGTTAGGATCGGATACAGACCTTGCCAGAGTATTCAATCTGTCGATTGCCTCAGAGTTACTCATTACCCTTGTCTCCAGATCAACAAGTTTACGCTCATGACTCTCCGATTTCTCAATCAGCCTGTCTAGTTTTTCAGAAAATTCAATGAAGGAGACCTTTAACTTTTGAAGTTCACTCATGTCTCTTTTTAGAACCCCAATATCATCACAGATGGTCGGTAAACAAGATACTTGGGAACTGATTTTCATGATGATGTCTTTCAGGTCGACCACGACCTGTTCATCTGTCTTTTCCATAGTTGAATGTGACTTTTCCAAGGTAGTAGTATTTACAGACTGGGGAAGAATATCGTGCGAAGATGTTGAACTACCTGACGCAATATTGGAAGGATTAATATCAGTTACCACTCTCGAAGATACAAGGTCAAGCGAGTTAGAAACCAAATTTTTGCTCGAAATGCAACGCGGCCGATGAAGGTCGTCACGACACCGGAAGCAACACTTGACGTACCTTTTTTTCACCAGAGTGATAGAAAGATCTCCACATTTACGATGGTAAGCCGCGTCACACCGCTGACATTTGAAGACTCGTCTCAAGACCTCACCACATTTAGCACATCTAACATTCATGACCCAAGAAACATCACAAAAAAACACGAGAAATATCGGAAAAGATTTCAAAGTTACACGGATTTCAAGGGATTACAGAGTTACACGGATAAACTCATGAAGTCTCTATCAAATCATCCAGATAACGAATAAACAATGACTAAAAGTTTTAACCGACAAGAAGTTTGCGAGTAAATAATATAAAGATAAGTATAAAAATAAGTATAAAAAGAGTAGCAGTAGTAAATATGTTAGTTTTGTAATAAACACCAGTTATTACAAGATTCACAAATATAATATAGACATCTAGTTAAGAATTTATCTGATTAGCCAAACAATCACAACCCGAGTTACAGAACTGAACCTAATAAATAAATATAATACATATAAATAATCACAGAGATAGATAAATATTCAATTATATACAGCTCATGTTTGTACTACCAATAAATTCTAAAATAACAATTTGGCAAAAATACTACAATAATAATAATGGATCAGTCGACGATTGAAACATTTAGCTAAGGTTACAAACATGAGTAACTAGATAGTAAGTGCTATCACTCGCAGAATACGAAGTTTACAAGTTACAAAATAAATAAAAAATAAATAAAAAGATATTAGTTGGTATCAAGTAAATAAATAAAGAGGCAAATAAATAGGCACCCACATCACGTGAGCGTACAGAGAAAGAAACAATCAGTCTTCAAACAATCAAAATGAAATTAAGAGAGAAAACATAGATAAATATAAAAACGATGAACAGTCAATAAAACCAACTAGAATCTCAGCACAAAGATAAAATTCAAATATGCACGATGGTTTCAAAAATTACAAAAATTTCAAATAATTTCAAACATAAATATCAATGGTGACTATTTCCAGTAGTAGAAAAATTTATAGTGGCAAGACACTTATATATAACGACAGATGACAGGAACAACAACGCAACTCTGATATTGAAATAATGAGTACTTTGGCAGCAGTTTCCATTTGACGAAAAAAGAACCTCGAGATGGTGTTATTTACGTAAACCTAGTCATAATGAAAAATAGCCTTGCCTCACAGAAGAACACTACAGCTGCCCAATTCGTGTATCGTGTAAATCTCACACTGGAACACGCCCACTCAAACCTGATAGCAACGAGGAAGTTGTTGCGTCAAGACCCTGGAGAATTTCACGAACCAGCAGACGCAGTCAAGTAAAACGAAGTGATGAGGTCGTGATCAATATATTTAAATAACTGCAGTAAATCCGTGACACCCTGGGTAGTGACAGCTCTGAGTAGACCATACACGAAAAATCACTCGATGATTGACTAGTAGATGATGATACTAGTGAAGTGTTGTAGCTACGGTGTACTCTGTGATTGAAAAACTCTGCTAGACCAGGAAGAATAGTGATGACAATCTGGACGGCCGCAGCACCACGAGACACCAGTTCAGCATCCGTTAATGGAAATAGTAGTCTGTCTGAGTAGTCTGAATGGCAAAGCACATCTCCTAACGAGAAACTCGAGGACGATGTGCTCAATTAGGTCGCTTTGAGCAGCTGAAACAAAAACCGCCACTCGGGCGAGATTCAGACAGAATCAGTTCTACCCTTTTGAGGTTATAATACAACAATTTGACGTGTCACACCAGGTGAAGGTGAACTGACAATAATTTTCAGCACACAAGGTAAGTCATCACCATTGACAATAATTGTGATGTAAACATGGGCGGTTTTGTAACTATTTACAATGAGTAACAAAAAATTTAACGAGACGTCACAAAACAGTTGCTGCTACTACTTACTCCGTCGGTAAGGATTATACAATTAAGAGCTTGTACTTTAATTCAAGTTACATGACAACTTAAATGACAGCTGTCAAGTGTCAAAATTCGTTTTTGACATCAGATTTGAATTTTACGACATCGAAAATCTATAAATATCATTCAATTAAAAACTTGTAATTTAAATCAAGTTAGATGACAACCTAAATAACAGCTGTAAAGTGTCAAAATGCATTTCCGACATCTGATTTGAATTTTCTGACATAAAAAATTGTAATTATTATTCAGTTAAGAGCTTGTACTTTAATTGAAGGTAGATGACAGCTTAAATGACAGCTTTCATGTGTCAAAATGCGTTTTTGACAAGAGGTTTGAATTCTACGATATCAAAAACCTATAAATATTATTCAATTAAGAGCTTGTACTTTAATTCAATTTAAATGACAAATTAAATGACAGCTGTCAAGTGTCAAAATTCATTTCCTACATCAAATTTGTATTCAGCGGTACAGAAAACCTATAATAAATACTTTACGGCCCGTTGCTAGGGGCTGTAAACACTTAACAGCCCGTTGCTAGGGTAATCACTGTAACGTCTACAATGACGTCATCATATTAAGATCGTGACAAAATTTTTGTCAAAAAACCGTATTTTTGAGTCTGATTTTAATTGGGAAGATATTTTCCAATTTGAATTAAAAACATTGCAATCTGATGCTCTTGGCAGCCGCTGTCAAATTGACAAATTCATGAAGGGCTTAGTCTTTACCTTGAAAAAATATGGATACGTGAAATTTGTTATTTTTGCATTGGCGCCAAAGCTACACTTATTTGGTGCGAGCTACTATCATAGCTCTTGATGTATACGTTAGAATATATAGTGTAAAATATAGATAAATGACACCGTACACTCCCAGCAAACAGAGGATGATTAAAGCAGATTTCATCAGCGCCATTTGAATCACGTTTTTGAGTTTGTAGACAGATTAAAAATCAACAGTTTTAATCTGTTGTTCCGATTCAACATTGAATGTCGGGAATTTTCAAAACAAATTATTGCTAGTTGAAGACATGTAGTAATATTTTTTACTTAATTGTGAATTCCAAAATGTCAAAATTTAACAGGGTTAAATGATTAACATAAATAAATAAGTGTAAATACAGTAAAAAATATAAGATTTGAGGTTAATGTGATATGTCTTAATGCAATCATACCATAAGTTATTCAGATCATTCAATTTCAATACGAAACTGCATATAAAATCGATTTCTTCATAATCTATTATACGCAGCATCAAATTTTCGATACATACATGCAGATTGAAAATACGTTTACTTCACTTGAAATTTGCTGTTTCATTTTTCTATCCTGAAATTCATATTAAAAAGATAACAATTATTAAGACAGATTCAATAGTTATCACTTGAATCTGCCTACAATCAAAAACGTGATTCAAATAGTACTGAAGCAATCTGCTTTAATTTGTTTCTGTTTGCTGGGCTAATACGACTTTAGAAAACCCATTTTAGATACAGGTTAAAATTATTTCTTATTTATTAATTTTCGCGTTTTTAACCTCAAATTTGGAAAGCGCCATCTATAAAACCCGTAAATATAGGTTATTAACTAAAACCCATATACAAGATTTTTAGTTAACTTAGAAAAATCTAAAAATTTTTCGTTAGACTTTTTTAATACGCCATTTTGAATGTTTCATATCAAAACACCAAAGCATAGTGGGAAACCTACAATTTCAAAAATGCATCTGATACAAAAGGCTTATCCGGAAATCGAAAGTGGAAATTTCATTATTGGGATCTAAGATATTTCAATATGACATTTGGTGGCAAAAATTGAACTAAATATAGTGTGCACCCTGTACCAGAAAATCTCGTTATGGCTATGGCATAAGGTTTTTGGAATAAGTTATGACAATGGAATGCATTATTCATTATGATAAATTATTTTAGTTCAGAAGAAATTAACCAAAATGTGTTCTTAATTGACAGGTGCACGCTTAGATCCGCCATTTTTCCATAGGCCACGCCCCCATCTTAGATTCCAATAGAAACCGATCTCGGAATCTTACCTCGGAAACCGATCTCGGAATCCGACCTCGGAATCCGACCTCGGAATCCGACTTCGGAATCCCACCTCGGAATCCGATCTCGGAATCCCACCTCGGAATCCGATCTCGATTTTTTCAGCAGGGCAGCTTCAACATCATATTATTAAAACAATTTACAATTATTACACATTCACTTTCTTTTTTTACTGTGGCTCAAACACAACTTTTTTCAAAATTAAGAGGATATTCCTGTGGCTTAAAGTACTTATGCAACAATGATGTTATTCCACTGTTTATATCTGCAATACAAATATTTACCAAAACTCCCGTTATTTGGAATTACCAGGTTTAATACAAAAATGCAATAATAATAGTAATATACAAGTAATACAGCAATCAAAAAGCATATATTGGTCTTGATTAGAAATTTAACTATGGAGCTTCTTGATGTGATTATTATTCTAAGACAATTATTATTCTAAAATATTTGTTAAACCATAAAGATCCTCAGCAGCAATAATATAAATTATTCTGTCATTTTGTTGTTGATTAGAGCATAAAATTATCTTATGAAAATTATGGTGATATTCATTGAGAAAAAATGAATTTACCATTGTATTTACAGAAATGGCTGTCCAGTTGACAGGTAGACATCCATTCTCTGACATCCATTCAATCTGTTCAATTTATTATAGCACATTCCATTTGTTTTTATGTTTAAATATATTGTTAAATATGTTTTTATTCGATTCACTAATTTTTACTTTTCGTGTTATTCTTTGAACAATTTTTATATAAGCTTTTGAACCAGATTGGAAACTATTTTATCATTGAATATAAATAAAAACATAATTATTTTACTGGTGTAGGTTGATAACAAATCTTTGTACATTATAGTGTACCTAAAATCTTATTCACGCAGCGTGTCTGAAAGTTGAAGCTCAGGCACAAAAGTCGAAATCTAATACCTTTGAAAATATCTGATGAGTAATTTGTTCCTGGTTTCTATAGATAAGCGAATTGATTCGAACACATGGTGTCCCTGATTTGGAAGACATCTCGACGCCTAAGTGTAAATGTACTTGTTATATCAGATTTCAGTATACATGGTCTGGCGAAGCACGTACTAAAAATTCTTTTCCTGTGGAGAATTAAAATGAAGCGAATAAATTTAATGCAATCTGAAAGAAAAGATATAGTTGAAAGTTCCATACAAACCTTACAATTATAACAAGAGGATTTCACATAATAAATTCCTTGGAAACACGCTGAAATGTCTGCGAATGGATTCTTTGATGCAATACAGTAGATTGATTACTATATAAAAATGAATCCCGACCTCGCCCATTTTCGTGAAAGGCAACTATGTAATTAACTAAAATCAAGTTAATTAACTATAAGTTAGGTAACATGCACTGATCTAAAAAAGAAAAAATATTTTAAATTAAAAAAGTATTAATGTCACACAATAAAAATTATATATCAAAGAAGCAGAAATCACGTTGCAAGTGGTGCCGTTGGAACAATTTTTATTATTATAGGTTTGTGCTTGTATTTTGAATACCTTTCACTGTGTAAAATTTGTTAATAATTTGAATATATAGTGTCAGTGCAAATGAATTTAAATCCATTCTGGTGTGATGAAAAGATATACGAGTCGAGTGGAAAGCAATACTTGAAGAGCAAAGATGAACTTTTCATTGTATAATATTGGTACTTTTGTATTCAAATTATTTTGTAATCTTAGCAGTGATGAGAGTATAAAAACAAGTACATTTCGAATAGTGAATGCTACTCGAAGAGCAATGTCCATGTACAAAAAAATGAAAGCTAAAAAGTTTAAATATCTTGCACAGACAAACAGCAGCGAAAGTTACTACTATGGACACCTCAGATCAATCCGTGCTGCAAGAACTCCATCTTGGTATTTCACATAATCAAAAGTTGAGTATTTGGTTTCCTGCTAACCCAGGGTTCAAGTTACATGTAGAGTTCTAAATGTCAAGAATTATAAACACCTAGAAATTACAGAGCTCTACTTGGATAAGCATGAAATCTTACATAGTGGAGAACTAAGAACTCTACTTCAGACCATGAAAAATATAAAATTAAAGTAACCAAAGCACTGGTTTATTACAGGAATCCAGAGCATTCCCAGTGGAATTTCCCCTCCTGCACTGGATTTTTCATGTACCAAAATAAAGAAATGTCATATGACAAAATAAAAGCAAAAATTACCAATATTTACATTGATACTGAACACAGAATCTGCTTATATTGTATAACTGCAAAGGTTATTATTTGCTCCAAATGAAAAATGTAGTTGTAATTTTGTAAAATTCAACAAGTTTTGCACACTTACTTCTGCACATTTTCATCAATAGCGCACTGAGAAAACAGTAGAAATGTGTCAACTCCGCTTGTAGGAGTTGACACAACTTCGAATTGGAGCTCGAATATGACTAAATTTTAATCAAACTTGTTAATATATTATATGCTATTTTAATCACTTGTGCAATTGGAGTCATACGAGCTCTGAAGTGGAGATTGTACATCTCCACTTTAGAGTAGTAGAAATTCAACCTTGTCGGAGTAATATAAACTCCTACAAGTGGAGTTGACATTTCTCCACTCTTTTATCAGTGAACAAGCAAGATTATAAATTGTTTTAAACTGATTTTGAATATCAGTTTATGGAAACAAACCCAAATTTCATTTTTACTATTTACAATGAAGGGTTACATCACAAAAACTGGACATGGGCTGATTTAAAGTGTATTATTCTTATGCATTTCAATCAAATCAGTAAGACATGAATGTCGTCAGCTATTACTCTATGGAAAATAACATAGACGGCATATTGTGCGCTTGCATAAGAATATGCTGATGATAGACATTGCATGCTTTGTAAATAGTTTCAAATAATAATTCAACAAATTATGAGAAATACATTTGATCAACAATTCTTTAGCCCCGGCAGATTACAGATACAAAAATTTAGGCAAAATTCTATTCTCTTGTAAAATAAACGATTCTAAATGAAAGACTGAAACAAACCACGAAGAACACAGTAAGAAGGGAATGATGCACTATTTATGAACTATTAAAGAAGAGATTAAAATATGAAATTTTGAAATAATGTCAATATCATTGGTATTGAATTTTATTGAGCGCTTCCCATTATACAAATAACAGACATTGACAAAAATGTTGACAAGCAAGTTGACGAATAAATAATTAATAAATAAAAAAAGTCTCAGTGTGAATGATATTATTTATTAGAATAACCAATATAATAAGTATGTAGTAAATTTACAGAAGAAAAATGTTCATATAGATATTTGTTATATTAACAAAACAGGTTTAGCAACATATGTTTGATTCAATTTGACTGTTATAAAGCTATGAAATTAAACTTTGTAGAAATATTGATAAAAAAATAGAATAACAATTTAAAAATAAAACTCCTGTGTAACGTCAAAGTGCAATAGACACATCCTATTAAACTCACGAAGTTTGAAGGAATGTTATGAAATAAAATGTACAAATGATGTTGATATATTTTTATAAAATTAATAAATGGTTGGTGAGGGTGGCCTTCGCACCTAAGCAAACTCGGTAAAAATTATATAACCTAAGCAACGGAGGGTTAAGCAAGAGTTCTTGATACAAGTATTTTAACATTTGATATTCACAATGAAAACAATAATTTCAGTGACTATTTTATCTTAATTATGAAAGTTAAAATAATGACTGTGCTAGCTTTAATACAAAACAGGATGAAATTAAAATAATAAACACATTTTCACTCTATTTTCACATTAAATAATTTGTGTATCAATTAATTCTTTTCATCCAAATAATGGTGAACGTAAAATTATTTAAAAAATTATGTAATTATCTTGACATGGTTTATCTTTTCAATAGGTTATGTATTCAACATAACAATGTTTGTTTCAATTTTCGAATTTTTTACAATTTTTTATTTATAATTTCATGCAGTAAGCAAAAATTCTTCAGTGAAAATAAAATAGAAAATCTCATTTTATCAGGACAACATTTAACTTAGTATGAGAAATTAAAATTACAAAAATTTGGTGAAATTTCTTACAATTAAACTAGCAACTTTAGAAAAGAAATGAAATTTTCATTAATGTTAGTATGTTGTACCTTTTAATACACGCCGTATGATTTCTAGAACAAAGCCAGATAGAATTTTCTTCACTGTTAGTTTCAAATGACCCATATTATTTTGATGTTCAATAATTAAAAAGGGAATACAAAGCACTTTAGACATTAGAAAAATGGTACTTTCAACTTTGTTATTGCTGCTTTCTCATTAGTGTGAACTTAAACTTCAGCCTGTTGCAAAG
>JABFPD010000086.1:0-16306 GCA_022817545.1 Cremastobaeus sp. ZL-2020 | reverse complement strand
GTATAAAATGAACAGAATATCAGAATATTTGGTTTTTTTCGACGCGAATTTCATTTCAATTATCAGTGACTTTTATACAATTATACAACGTGAAATTCAGGAATATTCGAGTTGGTACAACTTTCGCTGCAATCCGCGATGATAACATGAAATGATTCAGTACCTGAATTATCGATAAAAGGTTACTTTTCGCAGCACCAAATCGAGGTGCGTATGAACATCTGCGCAATAAAGAACTAAAACCTATGACTGAAAATGATTGGTTTTTAAAAATGAAAGATCATTTTTCTAAAAGTTAATAATCGAATAAAAGAGATAATAAAACAGTCATGCCGAATGAAAATTGAGTTCAAGACCAATTGCGAAAAGTTGCAAAATCATAAACAATGATTCGAGTACTCCTTCGAATTCTCTAATTATATACGAAGCAAATTGTGCATAGTAACTAAAAATAACTGAAACCATAATTATTTGGCGATCATTAAAGTTGTAAATTGGACATCTGCACAAATACTATTGAATTAATGTGTAGCCTCTGTACTGTTTCGGAACTCACGGTTATAATTATTTCCATACTGCATATGAAATAGGCTGCAATATAGATTAAATTATTACGTGGTTAATAAGTAATCAGGAAGATGTCAATTTTGATACAGATGCAATTAGATTATTGTTAACACGTTCTCACATGAGTTTGATGATTGTTCCATCGGACCTGTGCCTTTGTTACATCACACATAACATGATTATGACTTAATAATTATTAGAAGCAGAGTTAACTTATCATTCGATTTAGATAATTGGATTATCTTCAGACTGTGAAATCACTCGAGTAAGTTGTTTAATTGTTTTTGATATTGATTAATAGGAAATTGCTCAATGAAGGAAATTTCGAATTTTGCGTAACTTGGAGCATCAAAATTACTGCTCAGACTAACCCCGGTGGGAAACTTGCAAAAGCATTTATCCGCATTTATTTGGAGCCATTTAGCATTCATGAAAATGTGCAGCAACTCAGCAAAAACGATATTCGAAATTATTCACCGTTCGTAAAAGATTGCCAGGATGCTCCTAGTGAACATGTAAGGGAATCTGCCGAACTATGCAAGGTGCTAAAAATCAGGAAGAGACTTCCTTAGAAGGAAGTACGCACTTCCTTTGCGAATCCTCAGCTTTGACAAACTTGAGAAGAATTTAGTTCAGACGAGCTGCATTAAGACCAAAGGAAATCAGGAGCTGTAACACGAAGCAAATTCTCGGCTTCTAGTACGATCTAGGTTACCCAGCGTTTTCTTCAGGAAGTGACTAAAAACGGTGTGTAGAGGTCTCGGACCATCGTGCGTTGAACCAGAGATCGCTACACCGCGAACACAAGAAAGTATTCGCTAAGAAACATCGTATTAACGAAAATTAATTATACGATGACATGAGATAATTAAATACTGCGCCGTAATCACGGGCTGCAGATTACATTTATTATAAATAATAAAGGTTCCGTTATACCAACGAGAGTTATTAACTAAATACCGCGGTCGAAAAAACCTAAATGAAAGGCATGACTGTCGTTTTTTCCCGAATCAAAATAAATCACTTCATAATTATAATAAAAGGTGAATAATATACTTCCCACAAAGTTCGCTAGAATATTAATAAACTTTCCCAAAGCTGGACTAATAACGAGAGCAATGCAAAAAAGGTGGCGAGTAAAAATAATAGTAAATACTGTTGAAGTTTAAGTATCCTTCTTACTGATGCAATTAAAGTATGAATTGTGATTTGCTTGGCGATAATTAAATAGTGTCAGTCGTACAATCGTAATATCAAAGCTTTCCAACTTATTCAACATAATCTAATTAATTTAAAATAATTCATACAAATAATGCACTAATAATACCGCTTACGCGTAAGTGTATAATTTCTACGTTGCGAACTGTTAATCCTATCGCTGCTTATAGTTTAGACTGTTATGGATCACTCTAATGACCACCAGGAAACATATTATTTATAATTCATTGAACTAATGCATTCAAATTATTTTCAGTGCATTGGCTGGCTTTAATTATTTTAAATGCAGCGTTTTAAGTTGAAGTTAATGCAGGATTTGATTTGTAATAACTGAATTTATTTTTAATTATTTATGAAACGTAGCATAAAATACTTGATACACCAGTTCGGTCGCAGAATTTGAAAAGCAAAAATGTGTGCCAATCGCTGAGTTGATGTTTTCAAAATAATATTTATGTAATAGTTAATTATAATAAACGATAACGGCTCCGGCGATATGGAGTGTTTAACATATTACAATTATTTGTCACTGCTGTTTGTTAGTGCGTCATAAGTGCAACGTGTTATTCATTCTGAATGCAGGCAGAAATCATGCAATTTGCAATGTCGAGAAGCAAATCGGTAATCAATTGTGGAATTTAGTTTAATGCATCGTTGGTTTATTTTCGTATGAAAAAGTAAACCCTTTCGTGTAAGTGTAAGGGAACAACGCAATATTGGAAATTTGGAGAGTGCAATAATGTAAAAAAGTTCTTCTCCGCGGTTTCTGCTACACGACGATGAAGGTAGCGATTTTAATATTCTTTACTCTATTGGGAACGACTCAGTCTTTAATATTTCATAAGTGTGTATCTGATTTTTTATCTATTTTCAATGCAAAACCTTCGAGCCCAACTCAATAATAACTCTATTTTCAAGATTTTCATCAGTTCCATTATACTACTACAAATACAATGTCAATAATATCGCAGACAAAATATTGCCGGTCGTATCCACCGTGCTGAAAAAAGTCGGCATGGATCCGTGGTCAGTGCCCGCCATAAATGAAGAGTTTCCTCTCGTAAGTACGCCGCAAATCCTTTTTGATTATGAGTTTTAATAATTTAACGAGTCATTAATATGCACTGCATTATCTCTTAATTTATTGATCCGGAAACAGCTCAGTACAAGGGTTTAGGAATATAGTGCGAGTGTATTAAAGTAACCACTTGAAAAGCATCAATGCTATTGCTTATTTGTCTCGCGCCAGTGAATGTTAGAGTAGATGCAGAATCGCATGTAATGAATTGGAGTATCATAAGTATCAATAAAGACGTAAATTTATGCGTTGTTAAAATAATTAATTGTTGATTGATATTGTAATTAAAATGTTAATTAGAATTTTACTATTGACGATATCTTTTGCTTCGATAAATTTGAATATCAAAACACATGTCATGCATGTATATGGGTGAACGTATCATCGATGTTGTTACACTTTTATTGACGCTTTATAGTGATATTGTTCATGATTTAATGCATTGTATATATTACAACTTTATTTTCCACGCGTAAACGTAATTTATGGCGAGATCTAAAAATTAACTATTTAATATTTATAGCTAATTCACTCTTTGAAAACAGTTTAGTTGCTTCTTAAAGCGCACACACTAACGTCCAAGTAGCTAGACTTTGTAAAAGGAATAACTGAACCCAGAGATTAATAAATTCGCTGTTAACATATTGAACAGTGTCAATGAAACATTAATCAACATATTCCTTTATCAATGTAATACAACTTTTTCACCAAAAATACTACGAAACGCTTTTAATTAAATGACTGAATAATATTTAACATGTCAGTCGATATGCCATTGATTAATCTTTGTTTTATAAATATTTTTGATATGTTTTACTAATGATTTTTCGCATACACTCGAAAAAAACTCGAAAAAAAGTATTGTTTATTTACAATACTTTATATTACCTGTGAAATATACTTTTAGTTAAAGAAAATTTATAATATATGATTGCACAAATTTCTATACATTTTGTGAATTTTACAACGCTTTACGTTAATAATTCTAAAGATTAAATCATTTTTCACTATAAAGTATTCTAAATTTCCAAAAATTAAAAGTATATGCCGTAGGTGTTATAAATTATTGTAAATTTTCACAATTTTTTCTGAGTGTACCTTTTTATTTTTACATATACTTTTTTTCAATTTGTGCAATAGGAATTTAATGGCGCTTTTTAGTATTTTACTTCTATTTTCTAACTATTCTTCTTGTAAATTAGTATTAATGTGATTCTATTTTTCAGAACATTTTATATAGTTATAATCGTCCAATGAATGTTCATCTGCAGTCAGGCAATTTATCTAGGCTATCTGTTATAGAACGGTATGGGAATTCATCACTATTTTTCCGAGATAATCTAATATATTTCCGTGTGGGAGTAATTCATAACCAATTACAAGTACGTATTCCGTATTATTTGCCATAATTTTCTAATTACGTTCTGAAAACACGGTGAAATGCGAACAAAAATATTTGACCGCCGAAATGCCACAGAGAAGATTGGGTACTGCGCGGGAGCGAAATTTTTGTTTAAATTTATTGCAGTCAGGAAAGAATTTATTGATTTCAGGCGATATTACGTCTGAAATGTTGTGTGTTATTACATTGAGTAATTACAGTTTCTTATTATTCCACAGGGACGATTTCGATATAATATTTATACGTTTCCAGTGATGTTAAAAGGAATTTTGAATGTTACATTTCACGATACGACGACGGTATTAAATTTTGCTTACAATTCGTTTAATTCCACTGTGTCTTTAAAAAATGTCGTGATTAAAGATATAAGGTGAGTCTCATGGCTGTTTCAGCTGTATGATTTGATTGGATTAATTTTGATGTTTATAAACATTGCAAATATTTTTGTAGTCTCCTTTATTTAAATTTTGTGCTAACAAATTTTAAATTAAAAAACAATTAAAAACGATGAGATAAAAAGAGGAAATTTATATTTTTAAAAAATTCCATTGAAAGGTGAATGAAAAAAAATTATGAACATTGATAATGATGCAAAAATGATTTGCAAACTATAAAATTGACAATTAATTAACAAAGTTGAAAAAATAAACTCTTCCTCATTGAACGCTATTTGTTAAAATACTTTTCAGTTGGGAAGACTGCTTTGTATAAATGTCAAACAGAGTCCGATAAAAACGAAATAGTCGCCAATTTTTTTGCAGCTCTTTATCTGATTTTATTAAGACCAACTCTTAAGATGAAACTTCTTTTGAAATAAAACTCGTCCAAGCTGTCTATTCAAATATTTTTAAATATTTGGAGAGACCGGGCACTTAGCTTGTATCAATGTTCTCGCTCCTAACTCTATCAGAGAAACTGCTTTGAGTGCACGCTTTAACCCTTGAACGAGCGCGTGGTTTTTATCATTCTTGTTCTCGTCAAGAATCTCCTCGTCTTGGGGTGAGATTTCACTCCACGGCCTTTTGCAAATTAACACACGCCCCTGAATGATCTTTTTATGATTGTGTACTTATATTTAACTGAATACTGTGAAACGAGTACAGCCCACTAAGATATTAGATTGAGACGTATTGTGTGGCCATCCTTGAAAAGTCCCCCTTTTAGTTAGGTGATGATAAATATTAGGGAGGGCAGTTTTGTGACTGTTCTTGTGTTACACTTCGCCTTGGGGCGAAATAAATAAATAAATAATAAATAAATATAAATAAATAAATAATGTCTTTATTGTGCTCAATACAATTACAAGAAAATATCATCACGGGATAATACAATTCAAGGGGGGGTAGAGAAGTGAAGAGCACAAGCGGCGGGTTCCAGCTATTCAGCTATCATGAACCAACCAAAGAGTGAATACAGAGTGCAATATAAATACAAAATACAAAATAGTAAAAAATATACAACATACAAAATAGTACAAAGTACAAAGTAGTAAAAAAGAGAACAACCTAGGAATACTGTTTGAGGTATTAAGAGTGTATACAATAGTAATACTTGTTCTAAAGGCAGTGAGTACTAAATAGCAACAAACGTAAATAATAATAATAATAGCCTAATTCACCATAAAGCTGTTACATAAAATGCGTGGGGATCAGACAGAACAGCCCACAAGTTAAAATGAAAATAAGTAGAGAATAAAGAATATAAGAGTATAATAATAAAACTATAGAAATATACAAATATAATAATAAAAAACTATATATAGCCAGATTCATCAAAAATATACGAAAAAATTTATCAGAATGTAAAGTCCCGCGATAGTAAGATCTTCGATAACAACCGAGTAAAACTGTCAACGGATAGCATCATCATGGTCCGTGGCAGGTTATTGTAGTGCGACGGGACAAGGTAACTGAATGAGGCCTCAAACTTGACAGTGCGATGTCTAGGAATGACAAGCCGAAATGCATCACGCAATGCCATGGATTGTCGGGAATAAAGTTCGGAAGTATACATCAATTTGTTCCGCAGATAACTCGGATGACCGAGCTGGAGAATTTTATGAGCTGCCGTCATCAAGTGTAAAAACCAACGTTGCCTCATAGTAAGCCAACCAGATGAAGCCAGCGCAGGACTAATGTGATCGAACTTTCTAATACCAAATGACAACCGCAAGCAGGAGTTTTGAAGTTGTTGGATTCTGTTCGCATTCCGCACAGAAAGACAAGGGCCGTAGATGCTGTCAGCGTATTCGAGGATGGATAATACTAGAGCATTAGTAAGTTGGAGCTTTAATGCCCTAGGAAACGATCGTCTATAGGGAAATAGACGACGAAGAACAGAATAAGCCGACTGGCATTTAACAGCAACATGTTGATCAAAGCTCCAATGGTTGTCAATGGTGAGCCCCAGTGTTTTGCAATGAGAGACCGGAGATATATCAGTTCCATCCAGTGTCAGCACAAAGTTGGCCAGATCACCATCTAGCAAACCAGAAGGATCAATAAGTTGAAGGGTGGTCTTCGTTGGATTGAGGGTAAGTCCATTAGCTGATGACCAGCTTGCCATCTCACCAAGATCCTTCTGTAGTTTCGTCCGAGCCATAAGAAAGTCCTGTGGTTTAAAAGAGAGCAACAGTTGGGTGTCATCAGCATACATCACCACCTTAGAACTGAGGTCGGAGGGGACATCAACGGTGACCAACAGAAACAGTAACGGACCCAAAACCGAGCCCTGAGGGACACCCCGTGTCAGGTGAATAGGGTCGGATAACAGAAGAACACCATCTCGAGTCATGATTTTAGTCCTCTGTGTTCTAAGTGATAGGTAGCTATCAACAAATGACACGGCAGATTCATCAAAGTTAAGCCCTCTCAATTTCCAACGTAGCAAATCGTGGTTGATAGTGTCGAAGGCCTTAGAATAGTCCAACATAAGAATCGCTGTAATCATCCTATTATCAAAGGCAGTTAGGACATCATCAGAAATATCAAGTAATGTCGCAGAAGTGCTGTGTCCTGGCCGGAATCCTGACTGGTGATCGAAGAGCAGGTGATTAGATGTTACATATCTACGTATCTGAGAGTCACAGATTCTCTCAAGCAATTTGGACATAAAAGGCAGAAGGCTGATTGGTCGTAAGTCAGTTGGAGAGGTAGGCGAGGAACACTTAGGGATCGGCTTCACAATACTGCGCTTCCACTCGGTTGGAAATTTAGACGTTGCAATAGCAGTATTGATAATATGAGTGACCGTGGAGAAACAATGCGGTAAGGCCATCAACATCATTTTACCCGAGATTCCATCACATCCAGCGCCAGTCAGCTTTGATCGCTTTACAATATTGTAAAGTTCACTTTCAGTGATCGGAGTGAAGGAGAAAGGTTCAGCTCCCAGAAGATGAGGAAATCTGGCGTCAAAGGATGTCCTGATGTCACGTTCGGCTAGACTCACGTCCGAGATCGGCAGGGAGTCAATGAAGGAGCGATTCAAGCTATCCACGTCACCAAACACAGCCACATCCAGGGCAGGAGATTGTGGTCCGAGTAAACCCGCCCGGCGGAGTCCATTCCAGCGTTCCTCAGAGTCAAGCAGTAGGAGATTCTCAAAGTATGTCCTCTTCTCAGCACGACACAGTTGCTGAACCATTCCACGCAGGCGAACAAATTCACGGCGGTGTACATCCTTCTGATTCCTGCTCCAACGTCTCCTCGCTCTGTCACGTTGAGTCATAAGAGAGCGAACGCGAGAAGTTATCCACGGTAGTTGATTTCCCTTCACAGAGCTGGTAATCACTGGAGTCACAAGATCAAAGATCTCAATGATTTTTTAATTAAAAGCAGCGATTTTATCATCAACATCATCCAGCAGATAAATCTCATTCCAAGATGTTCGAGAGAGGAGAGTCTCCAGCATGTGTTGATCGCATTGGTCGATATTGCGGTATTCAATTTTGTTCATTATAGCCGCTGGAGCAGGGATTTCAATGGTACAGTGGACCAATTCATGGTCAAAGTTGGCCTCAGTACCAATAACTCCCGAATCAGCAACTTGAATACTCTTATCCACAAAGATAAGATCTAAGATCGTGGAGGTAGTAGCTGTTATTCTAGTAAATTCAGTAATGAGCTGATCAAGATCTAAGAATGATTGGAGATCAAGTAGTGGGGCTCTACCAGCAGGGGATAGATGACCATCAATGTACGGATAGTAGTCAACATTGAAATCTCCAAGACAGATCAAGTTTCTACCTGTCGCTGATAATCTCGAGAGAATGTTTTCCAGGTCATTGCAGGCAAGAGCAATACTGAGAGATGGAGGCCTGTAAACAGTAATCAGCGAAAGTGGTTCACGTTCCTCATTCAAGATTCCAGGAAAACAGCATGCGAGTAACTCAATATGTTGTGAGTGTGGTAAGTCTATCAGAACCGATGTGAATTGTGATTTGTAATAAATGACAAGGCCACCACCACGAGTTGGTCGATCTCTCCTGTGAACTGAATAACCATCAATGTGAATGTCCGCATCACATGTACTCGGGGAGAGCCAACTCTCTGATATAGTCAGGACATCAAATTTGCAAGCAGACACGATGTCCTTGACCTCACATAGGTTGGCATGTAGGGAACGAACATTCAGATGACCAATAGATAATCCATTCAGTTGGCGGGCAGATGAGCTTTGAGAACTTAGTTGCTATCCAGAAGTAAATTCCCGGAATTCCACCAGAGAAGCAATACGGACCACCTCAGCGCCATCCCTCTCTCGGAGAAACACCACTCCCCGTTTCATCCAAACGAATTTGTAGTTCCGAGTTTTCGCCCAGTTCCGCACTTCCTTCAGGAGGTTCCTCTCATCACCTGTGGATCTCTCAAATATCTTCAGCTCCATCCTAGATGAATCATCATCAGGTAAGAGTCGGCTCAGGTCCAGACGTTTCACTCCCTTGGCCGCCAGGAGCCATTTATCACGAACAAAAGTCGAGACAAACCTCACAACAGACGGACTCTGATTGCTCCTGGGAGACAACTGGTAGGCTGTAGCGATCTCGTTCGGGAAAAACTCGAGACCCAAAGCTTGGGCAACCAATCCAATCCGAGGCAGGAGGTCACCACGGTTGAGAGGAGGGAGCCCGAGTATGATCAGTTCGAAGTCGCGCGTCTTGTTAAAATCATTGTCGGCAACTCCTCTAGTTTGAGAGGTGTGAACCTGGGCACGCTGTTCATCCCTGACATCGGCGATCTCGTTCTTCATCGTGAGGATATCCTGCTTCATATCCATGATGTTCGATCGGTGTTCATTTTGCACCTCTTGAATTTCATTACATTTGGCGTCAAAAGAATAAACCATTTGTTTGAGATCGTCTATATCAGCCATCTTGTCATTGATGGAATTGACAGTGGTGGTAAGAGTGACATTGCTAGCTTTCAGAACCGCCATATCCTCCATCAGAGATGTTTGCGCAATCTCCATTGCACCCATTTTTTGACACAAGTCCAACATCAAGTCCCTCAGAGATGGGACTTCAGGATCTGCAGGTAGATTAGAAATCGATAAGCCAGTAGTTCCAGACGGTGACAGCACGGATTTGTCATGACTCGCATCTCCATGGCCTGAATTCTCTGCAGTGTCAGATTGCAAAGCAACGGATTGAGAAACGGATGCCGATGTAGTAGCAGTAGTCCCCGATCCGGAGAGGTTGCATGGGACAAGAGCAGAGACACTCTTTTTGCGCTTGCTGGAAGTATCTAACTCATCAACTTTGCAGACAATACAGCTCGATAGAGTAGATCCTTTAAGGGGCATTTTAGCAATAATCGCGCAGTTACGATGGAAAATGCTGTCACACGCTTCACAAAGAACAGTATCTCTGACAGCTCTACGGTTACATTTGGAGCAATTAGTAGCCATGATTCAAAAATATAAAAAATGTAGAAATCACTTATCGAAAACTCACAACGAAGAGATAAAAAATATAATTAAATAAATAAATAGTTAAGCGCGGACAGATGCAATTAATCAATCAAATATAAAATCCACTTATTAGCAACACATCACGAAAAGATAATAAATAGTGTAAACGAGTAAATAAAGAATTGGGCGTGAATACGATACAATCAGTCAATTACACGGCGAGTCAGACTAAATTGACCATAAAAAATTAAAAAATATGATATACAATACGTCAGTAATAACAAAATAGTAAGTAAAACAGCGAATAATTCAGTATTGTCAATTATCAGTAAAGTTGGTAACTTATCGACGGTAGGTAATATATCGACAGTAGAAGTTCGTCCACAGTGCTGAAGATTTAGTATGTTGGAGAATTAACGACGGCCGGTAACTCATCGACAGGTGGCAACCCAACAGATGGTAGTTTATCGACAGCTGGGTAAAAGTACCGTAGCCAAATAACATAGGCAATACAATCAGATGTGGTAGCGTTAGATGGAGTAACCAGTGTCATCAGATTAATCAAAACAATCGTTTGAGTGATTCAAATGCAGCTCATTCAAATCAAAACATCCCAGCCTGGTTCGAGTGATCTAAACAAACAGTACACTCAGGCAATAAAATGTCCGACAGTAAGCAGTAGATGAAGAAAAGATGGATGAATTCTTCCAGGAAAAACAGACACACAGGCAATCACAGATGACAATGGGTTGATTGATGTTCTATATATCTCGGCTCAAAAACTTACAGACAAGGAGAGAGCAAGCTAGCCGACTCTCTTCACTTTCTGTACAATGCATGTACTAATAAAATGCCAATAAATGCCAATCGTCAGCGGAGCAGTCAATAATCCAATCCAAAAGAACAGTCATAAAGTCAAGCCCAAGTAAATTCAAATCAAGGCGGCCACAGGTTCACAGCCAGCGTTAAAACAGCACTCAAAATTGTGAATTAAAAGAAGAATAGGCACAGCTAAGTAGGCGAAGATAATCAAAACGGCAGCGGCCTAAGGCAACGTTCTTTCACGTCAACAGTTCAGTGACAACTGTACATTAGTGCAGTTGTACAACTGTACAACAGTGACAACTTATATTAGTAGTAAGTTAAAATTATAACAACATTGTTTTAATTGGTATTGAGACTTGATTATTTATTGTAAGTATTATATTTTACAGTTGTTCTGAAGAGGATTCGGGATCGAATCGAAAGTCAATAAAGCGATGAAATGACTGAAAAAATTATTATGAGTTCCTGATTTTTGAGAAAACAATTACAACCTTCGGACAATATTTCGATTATATACATAGGAACAAAAAATTACTATTCTTTTTTTAATTCTTAAGGTTATTTATTAATGCGATATTTAATAACAATTTCTAGAATAAAACAAAAAAATAATTTTAGTTGTATTTATATTATTTGTTTCAAATTTTTAAAAAGTACTTCGCACGAAATAAAGGATTTACGTTTTCATCGTTATTGGTGCATAGAAAACTATTTTACTTAAACATGGCTTGCAATATGACGTAATTCTTTATGAATTTTATCAAACATTAACTTTTCATTTATTAATAATTATGAAAAGTTGACATATTTACAAAATCTTCCATGATTTTGAGTGTAATACTTTCAAAATTCAGTTTTCTATAAGACTAATTCTTAATAGCATTTCTCAACAAGTAAAATACTGATAAAACTGTTACTAAAATAGAAATGAGGATATTTTAGTAGAATTCCAGACTATTAAATTAAAAGCAGCAAGTTTCCAGTGATGTTGGGGGATTTTTCTAGCATTCACTTAACCTATTGTAGACTGATGCTTGATGTATATAATATCTTTGAATGAACCTTGAAGTTTAAATGTTAAATGTGGTTACATTGGATAATCTAAAAACAAGTGAAAATACGGTTTATTAACAGGTCATTATGTCATTTAATAATATTTGCAATGTCCAAATTCTTTAATTTATCACACCATATTAAATTGTATCATTGAATGACATTAAAACAATTATTCACCGAAAAGAATAGAGTTCTAAGCAGAATTTCACTTTGATAGATTGAAAATAGCCAGTTTCCAGTGAAGTTTTGGGATATTTTATACTATTCCTGATACACAAATGTTAAAGTCAAGTAACCTATTGCAGATTGATGTTCTAGATATAATATATCTGAGAATGCACTTCTTAGATTAAATGTGAGTCAAATTTTCTCAAGTGTACTCTCTAAAAATACGAGATGCTTCAATGTAGCTAAAATTGTGTACATTTATTGTCTATGATCATACAATTAAGGTTTTGGAAATATTTCCGCGAAATTGTTTTTATTGCCGATGTTATAAACAATCAAATTTTTTAGTAGCAAATTATTTAAAAAATCATATCTTCTGTCACGATTAATGCAAATTTATAAAAGTTAGTGATATTGGCGGGAAAATAATAGACTACAAGCCCACCGTATATTTTGAAGGGGTCATTTGACCCAACATAAATCCTATTTAAAACGGTATAATTATATAAAACAATAGCATCAGACCTTATGCCGTCAATTCTGGTTGGTACATTCGACGACAATTGCAATTTCATTCTTCCATCCAAAGGTGAACTTTTTCGATGAAATTTTATTGTACGGCATTCCTTATATTGATAAATCATGAGAAAATACTGACCAAAAACGTGTTGCCGTATAAAAATAACGGTACCGGAAAGCAGGAGAATTTTTGATTTTCCGAATAATATCACATGAATTCTAGGTAATTTAATACTGTACGGCGTATGAAGAATCAAATTGGTATCATCCCATGGATATATGATTGTACAATGCCGTACACATTTGCTGCGTATAGTCTCCAAAAAACTTGGGCCAATTGGCTATTTTAGACCCGTATAATGTAAGGTCATTGCAAAATGTACGGCATCAATTCCAAAAAATTGCTCATAACCTAAAATAACTTGAAATCATTGTGCCGTACAAAAAGTATGGTTATTATCAATGCAAAAAAATATTTCTTCATTTAGATGAAAAAAATTTATTTTATACTTTATAAAAAGTATAATTTTTTTTATTTTATACTTAACCCTCTAAGCTCCGGCTGGGTCTGACAGACCATGATATATTTTTTGATTTGAATTCTTTTAACACTTGTAGTTAAAATAGGTTTCTGTATTACATTAAAAAAAAGTTATTTTTATACTTTAATGATTATTGATTAGATAAAGCCATTCCGTGCGTACTTTATATAAATAATATCCATAATAAGAGTCAAATACAGGTCTGGCAGCCCTACATGTTTTCACCAAAATATGATTTTTCCTCAAAATTATAAAATAATTAGGTTTATTGATATTTTATTATTTGAAAGTAAACATTAATTACCCTATCTAAAACACTTTTTCGACAATTCTCATGAAAGATAGGAACTTTGTTCGAATACTGATTTTTAGATTTATTGTACCAGTGAATGACCAGTATATTAGAGTGACAAAGATAATGTATCGGTTATTTACTGGTACCATTTCTTAATCGGTCATTCAATAGAGCATTTACCTACAAATCGGCTAAAGTTCACGTGAATCTTTCTCCCAAGTCTTCAATCTTTTGATCTCCGTACATAATCTTCGCTTTTTTTTATCAAATTAACTTTAGAAAGCTTAAATAAAAATTTCGGGTCTGTCAAACCCAGCTGGAATGTAAAGGAAAATTTCGAAAGCCGGAGTTTAGAGGGTTAACGTCAAAGGATTACAGTCTCTTGAAATAAATATAATAAATTCATTGAAATGTTCCATACAGAAAGATAAACGTTCTACATGGAGCACTTTTGAAACCATGAATTTCCAGTGTTTTTTATTAATTAATAAATAATAAATAACAAATCCGCGTCTTCAATGATGCATTCATGCATTATCTTTGAGGCAAACAAGTATCGAGGGAAGTTTAAAGTGCGTGAAGCTTTCAGAGAGAAAGTTGTTTATCAAAGGTTTAAGAGTATATGGCAAAATTCCAAGCCAAAATATTAGTAATTCACGAATTTATGATCATTGGAATATTATAGGACAAGACGATGTGTTTTAGCGAGCCAATGTTCTTGAATAATAGAACCATTAGAAACAATTGTTGTTTTGCGACATTTTAAAGCATACTGTGTTTCAGACCCTAATCGATTATGATTTTTGAATTTTGACTTTTTGAGGAAACTTCGACGACAGAAAAAAATGTTGCATACATTTTTATACCCTAATGTGTAAATAAATTATTTCAATCTTCAACAAATTTGCCCTTTAAAAACTATAGATCATTTAGTAAGTTTTCAAATCATATGCTAAAAAAATTCCAGTGAAAACTCTTTGAAATCTTTTTGGTACGTAATAGAAAAAAAACATTCCTTAGTTGATTCATGGGTCATAAAAAAATTCTTCTAGCGTTGATTGTTATGACATAAAATATATCTTAAAAAAGATATATGGAATGAAAATGATTTTTTGAGCCAAAAAACGTTACGTACCCCCTTGAAAATAGCATTTTTTGTATAATTTCAAACAATACTGAAACGTTCATTTTCCCAATACTTGAGTAATATATCGATGTCGTTTGATTTTAGGCTGGTTCGCTGGATGTGAGGATTCGAAAAAATGCTGATGAGGATTACGTACTGCGGAACGTGATGAGGCATCTTTCGCAGGTCATTACAACCCTCTCAGTAAACAAGTATTACGAGGAGTCGATCTTTGATATGTTTGGCCAATACTATTCAGTGGAGTATTATATCGACGAAATTCTGTCGGAAGAGAGCCGCGACGACCTTTGCCAATCGAAGACGAAGTTGAATCAAGTTATAAAAACTCAACCGACTGTGACTGAAGGTCCGATCTTGAGCATCGAGGACGTGATTAATTCGCCGAATAACGTTAATGACCAGCAACAGAGTCGTGAAAATCCTGCGAGGCAGAATGTAATTGTTCATCCACAGAATGAAGTCCAGTTAAGAAATTATTTGTACTCGAAATATTCGATTAGGAATCCTTTACTGCAGAACTTGATTTCGATTTGTGAGTAATTGCTTGAAAATGTTAAACTGGTAAGATAGCAAACATTCGATAAGTTTGAGAATTCGAACATTTAAGTATTAGTTCTGAATTTGTCAGTTTGTAAATAGTAAATAGTAATGTAAAAATAAAAATTGGATTCATTATCTACATTGCCTATATTCGTAGTTTTTTTTAAATAAGTCCATCATCGTTTATGAATTGTAACGGATACTTTTTCTCCTCGCAAAAGTTTTTCCACTTTTACAAGTTTTTTTCGATCTGTTCTCAAATCCAATTATGAGTCTAACTTCTTTTAACTAGTATTCTACAACTTACATTAAAGGGATTTGAAATTTGCGATCATTAGTTATGAAAAGTGTTGACATGTACTTCAGAAATTAACTCTTAATTAGGCGTGTGCTTTTTGTTATCATCGTCGCGCCGTACTAGACAGAGCGCAAGTTTTTTTGTCCTTAGTGCTTGGACGGCGCCACGTGCCTAATTATGGGACAAAAGATGTCCTGAAAAGAACATTCTTACTGATTAAGAATACTTTATTACAATTAGTTGATATTTTAGGAATGTTCGGAAATATTCGGATACACACAGAGAACAATTTTATTGAATCGACCAAAATTTGGTTCAATTAACCAAATTGTTTTGTCAAATCAATTAAATCTATTTAGTTTTCACCATTTTGTCGATACACTACACTGATTTTGTTGAAATGGCAAAATAATTTTGTTTCGAATAATTTTGTCGTTAAGGTATAGTGGCACCAGTTTCCGTTACTACGCCAGTGTCCGGCACTTTTGCTTATAAAATCAATATATCTCATTATATATTAGATTATTAAATACATATTTGTGGTGTAATGAGAGCTTATTTTGTATGTAACATGTACTGAAATATTTTTTCTTCAAATAATATTTTGTATCATTGCAATAAATTACGCTGCAAATGTATGTTGCAAGATATCATGGAAAATAGTCATTTTTAACGCAAGATACAAGCTGCAGAGCTTTTTTAAGGGCAGGTGGGACTGAAATGAAAAAAATTTTGTCAACC
>JABFPD010000085.1:0-16308 GCA_022817545.1 Cremastobaeus sp. ZL-2020 | reverse complement strand
GCTTCAACTGAATTAATTGTAAACAATATAAAATAAATAAGCAAACTCCTAGTGTAACCTAGTGTAACATTAATAAAAACATAAATATAATAATTTTGCAAGAAAAGTGTTAACTATACTGTTTTTTTATTTATTGTAAAAGTGATCAGAGACAGATAAAAGATGTACAAACCTTAGAGGAAATATAATATCGAATAGAAATAACTATGATATTTAATAAGAATTCAGAATTCACATGTATTAATAAGCAAAAATGTTTATTTCTTAATTAAAACATTACTTTTGTAACATGAGATAAACATTCACTACTTCAAGAACAATCAAGTGATGACAAGTCGAGATCAAATTCCTAGGTAATTCTGATTGGTCGGTTAAAAACCGTCGTCTTTTAGAACTTCAAGCGGTATTTTTGAATTGTCATGAGCGCAAACTATCGTTTGATGACAAAATCTGACAAATAATGCTGAGGAATTAAAGATTATTAATTGGGCGTGGATAACACAACCGAAAGAATTCTCATCAAAAACAGGCTGCAAACTTGTAATACAAAATAAATTCAAACAATGTAAAGAAGCAAAACAAAGTAAACAAAAAACAAACAAACGACGAACTCAATACATTGGTATAATTGAATAATCGGACGTTTACACGATTGTTTATTAATACATAACAATTGTATATAATATTAAATATTATCAACTTGATAACATTAGTACATTTATTTACTGTATTTCTAGGTTTAAGCGTTACACTCGACTTGCACTTGCTTTTCCCAATGTTCGGAATCATTCCACAGCAGAAATGGATTTCCAACATTCTTAAAAAAATATATAAATATCTATGATATAAAAGATTTTGAAATTATATAAATTAAAATGTTCTAAACTCAAAAAAATAATTTGTCAGTAAATATTTTGTGCTTCTTTTTTAAATTCGGTTTCCTTTATAACTAATTAAACAAGCTTTTTAATTAGTTGTTGTTAAAATCAACTGCCATCGCAGTGCATTACACTGTGAAAATTACAATACGCACTAGATACATACTAGATGTTTCTTTAATACATTTCATAAGAAATGTGTTGTTCTCTCTTATGTAATATATAAGCAACCTGCATATAAAGGAAAGAAAGACTAAACTTAAATATGACATAATTGAGTCTCACACGCACGTCGATCGCCCCAAAAAACTGTCGTTACTTTTTTATGTGTCATAATCAACTAAAAATTATAATCGTGCAGGTAATTCCTTGCGAATTTGAAACAATGTAGCGACGGAGCACCTTGCAGGGGCCAAGCAAAAGTTAACATAAGCTTCCTAAGTTACATCTATTTCATTGTTATTTGGAATCTTTGGTAACACGGCAACGTGACAAGGCATCCATGGCCTAGCATGGATATATAAATACCAGCGTTGCTAGCTTTGAATTTCTACTCGGGGTACAGCATGCAATAAAGCCATTTGTCAAATGATTCGACTGTTCGATTTTTGGCAAAAAATATATTTCAGTTTCGTATCGCTGTACATGATTATACAACATTTTTCCATCTCGCAGGGCAATGAAAGCAAATTGCTTGAAGCAGTAGTCCAGGCTCGGCCCAGGCTAAAAGGTAACACACCATCAAAATGTACACGGCGTATATTTCACTGACAAAATGTATAATATACATGATCAAGTTTATTATAAGTTCACGGATAACAAGTCGCCGGTTTCATTCGTGGTTCACGCAAAGTGGCCTCTTTTACATTAGTACAGCCAAACCGTTCGCACAACTTTTGTATCCACACATTTACTGCTGCGGTTCTGCCATGCAAAACTATGGCAGCTCTTTTGTAAATCTTCTGAAGCTGCACTTGATGAGCCTTCAGCTATTGAAACATAATTATTTGTTTATAAGACGGTGATATGAATACTAGAAAAATACTATCAAGCTTGGATTAAAATTACTCGCTGACTAGATGAAGGACTATTTAGTAAAGCTTAGAAAGGTTTACAAAAGAGTGCAACCTGTTTAGAAATCACTTGGTTCTTTGGGAAAGATAGTAACTCGGGATCATTCGATTCCAGCCCCAATTTTGTTGTAATAACGCTCCCTCGACTATCTCTCGAGCATTGGTGATTCCTTGGGTTACTTTTACTTATTTAGTTTTGTTCGTCACTTATAGCTAATGATGTCCGTTATCGTTCCTCCAATGGATGCAGTGAGCGCAAAATCCTATGGCTCGAGCTCGTCATTGGATCTTAACAAAAATCAGTGGACTTTCAATATGCAGTTATCAGGTTCTTCATCACCATCATTTCCATTGTGGTCAGATTGTGACTCAGAAGCGGCTTAGTGTTTTTCATGCTTAAGTCAGTCGGTCCTGCAATATGAAGTTCTTTTCGTTAATTAATGCTATTTTTCAGTACCAAACTTGAAATGTTTATTACGACAAGAAAATTAAAATCATGAACAGGAAAATGATATACCAAAAGCATCATCATCACGTGGCTATGAGAGATAATCGAACGTTTTCAGTGTACGCCACTTGGAGCCGGCACAATTCCACACAGTTTGAGTCTGTCAAGGAGATTGTTATCCTTTTCCATTGCCTGCTCTCCTACATAAACCTGTAAGAAAAAAATAACACAATTTTAATATTTCTGGAATTTCACAAAACTTTTTCTATTTAGCATGATAGGTATCAGTAGTTTTAAGCAACGATTGAATCAGTAGGTACACTGAGAAAACAGTAGAGATGCGTATTTATCATCTCTAATGTATTTATTGTATCAGCTCTGAAAATGTTTGTACATCTCCACTTTATAGTAGTACAAACTTGTCGGTGTTATATTAATTCCTAAAAGTGCAGTAGCTACTCCACTGTTTTCTCAAAGTACAATTTGAAACTGATACTAGTGGAATACAAATGTATTATGATTTAAAGACCTATTGTCGTATTAAAATAAAATAAAAACAATTGAAATTGCTTTATATTTATCAATTTTAATAACGTTTTGATAATTACCTGAACGATAACTCTTGATTGATAGTCAAAGTACGTTTTTTTGAAGGTCAGAGACTGCTTGTACAGTATTGCGTTCGGTGACGTTCTACACAATACATCCTGTGAGATATTGCTAGCATTGGCAACTTATACAGCAACACTCTAAGCAACTGCTTCATCAGGGCTGACTGACAGATTCAGCTGTTTGTCGCAGAACAAGTTCTGCAGCATAGACTGGAATTTTGGAATTCTTGTTGAGCTTCTCTTGTTGAACTTCATGAGCAGATTTTTTGCATCTGCAAGATTTTTTTTGACAGTTTCTAATGTGGCGCGGAACAAGTCAGCGCGAAGCTCTTCAAAATCGTTGCCTCCGTAGAGAGCATCCACTTCGATAGTTGCCTTTGTGCTAAATGGCAATGTGCGCTAGACACGCGCCGCTACATTGCGCAATCGACGCAGTGCCCTCGAGTTTGTCCTCGTGTTCTTCCTGTATAGACGCTCACATTTATTACAGAGATGTTCAAGTAGGCGAGAGTCAAAATTTTCGTCACCAAGATGGATATCCCCAGCTGTAGACTGCACTTTAAAAAGAGAGTTTTGATTAATTGACAAGATGAAAATCTCAAATGTGCCTGAAAAATGTCACAAATATTAGTATTATTGTTCGTTAATGAATTGAAATAATTCAGTGCAATGTTCAGTTATTTATTTTCAATTAATTGTACAAACAATACATGAATAAAATTTTTTTATTTTATTTGTAAAAAAAGAATCAAAAACACTACTGTTACAAATTAATTTCATGCATTCATGTAGGTAATTATTTATAGTCTATTGAAATAAGAAATTCTTTGAAATTCATATCTATCCTTATGAAAGCAGTGATTAAAAGAGTTAAACATATGTTACTGACTCTTACCGACTAACTTTTGAATGTTACAACTTTTGGCAATATAGTTAAAGTCTAATTACAATTATTCTTCTACTTCTGATAGAATTGTTGTCTCCACCTGATTCCTGAATTTTTTATGACCAAGGCATTGCTTCGTGCTACTTCTTATCCCATTTGAGCCAAAAGATAATACAAAAGAAAAACAAATGCCTAATATATTTCACCTTCTGTATCAATTGAATGTGCTATTACGTGTTACCCACTTCTCAAGATCTGCAACATTTTTCCAAAGATATACAGAGATTTACATTTGTACTAAATTGCAAAAGGCTAAGACATTGCTAAATATAAAATCAAATAGACTGTACTGGTTACAGTTTGCACTGGTTTACGTTACAGTGATGGATTGCAAAAATCTACAGTCTAAATTGTAAATAATATGTCAAAAAATTTATTTTCAGGTTAGGTTATGATTCTGTCAAATTCACAGTCTAGACTGTAAGTTTTGCAGTCTAATCTGTTACACCAGTCTGACTGTACATTCGTGACGATAACTATTACAGTGCAGACTGTGCCCAGTGCAGACTATTTCTTTTAGTACAATTTGTAATCTTTCTGCATGTGTAACTTCATCTTTTAATTTAGAAACTCGTTTTAAATTATCAATAAAATAAATTAAATTTATGTACCTTATGTGAGTAAAAGAGTTAAAGTCTAATCATGGAAAAAAATAACAAAAATAATAAAAATAGAAAATCAGAGTCATTAAAGTTTACAACAATGAAATCACTACTTAAGAAAAAGATTAGACTGAGAAAAATGTAGTTATCCTAATGTTACACTGTATGCAAGTAAAAATTTAAAGTTGTGAGCAAAGATGGAAAATATAGAGACAAGGCTATATCAAAAGAAAACTATACACATCAGATGAAAAAAGAAGATAAAGGAAGATTTGAATAGAAGAGCGCAACTTCTACATTTGACTACATGGAAGATGGGATAATGTTTAGCATAGACCATTAAGTAGCATTTTTCACTACTTTCACGAGATCTTCATTCTTTTCTAAAAAAATTCCCATTATTCAAGTTCAACTTTTCTGCATGATCTCCTTGACTATTTTGTATATTCTGTCTTGAAATTTTATTATATATCTGTAAAGTAAACATTAGAATAAATATTATTAAAAAGATAAATAAAACAATAATTTCGTTTACTTAAACTTTTTCATATGATAAATAATTCTGACAGAACAAAGTTATTATGAAATCGTTTTTCAATTGAAAAATAGCGATATATGATATTAAATTTTGTGAATAATATTTTTGCATAATTTGTACACATTAATATCAAAAATCAAAAATAAAATTGATTGCAGATAACAATACGTCAGTACACAATAAATGTTATATTTTTTATGTCATACTGATTTAATTAAGGTAAATGTACCAATAAATTACCGCTCAAGAATCAACACCAATAATTGACCACCCATATAAATAACGTTGTCTGTCATTGTTCCTCTCAAGTAACAGTCAATTATTGGTGCCCGGTCAACTACTGGTGCATTCACTATATAAGCTTTCTAAAAATTGCCCCTAGCGACAGGGCTAATTTTTTATCATTCTCTTAAACTGATATGATATGATGACAATACTATCATAACTTATATGGTATAACCTAAAAAGTCAATACTTACAACTAAACTATTTGATATTAATTCACTGATCCTTTGCTGCCATTTAGACGTGTTTTCACACTAACAACTTATTTACATCACGAATGTACCTCTTTTTGTAACCTTTTTTGGTTTTTTCATTAAAAATTATTCAGAATATTTAAAGAAATCAAATGTATCTTTCTCACTCTCTAAAGAAAAAGACACATTAATAGTTGGACGAGTGAACCCATAGAGGCGCTGTACACTAAGTTTAGAATTGCTTGAATGGGAGTCTTTTCGCCCTGCTTTTTGATTCAGCTTCAATCAAAAATCAACATCATAACCTTAAATCTTTTTCTTAAGCCGAAAAAAAACAACCGCAATTAAATATGCTTTAGTTAACAATAAAAGCTTGCTGATATTGGAATTTTGTAATTTTGACGTATAACTTATTTTGACATATAACAAAAAAGAAGTTATATAATTATTTTTAATCAGTTTCATGTATTATGTGGCAAATTGAAAACACGATGTTGAAAATTGTTCATGGAGACAAATGGTAAATGTTATTTAATATCTACTAAAAAGCTGAAAAAGCTGAAATTTCAAAATGATATATTATGAAAATTAATTTTCAGAATTACTTCTAATTTTGTATATGTTTTTATTTGAATTTCTTAAATACTTTATAAGATTTAAAAACTAAATCTTGGAGTTTGCTTTATGTATGTAGGTATACATTTTTTATGTTAAAGCAATACAAGTAATAAAGGCAAACGATATGTTATACTCTGTATATATACTTCCTTATTTTTCCTTGAGATTGTATTGAATACTTTTTTCTGAAGTTATAAATAAAATATCTTTAAAGGTGTTTTAGTTTTAAAATATATAACTTATTACACCACAAAATAATAATACAATAATGAATATAAAAACTATGTTTATGTATTTGCTATAATTATAATAAAATTACTGCAAAAAAATTGCAAAATTTATGTATTTCATTTTCAACAGCAATATAAACTAAGGGGCGCAGAATCGAGATATATATATCATTTTAAAGGACGAAATAAATACTCAATTTTAAAGAATGGCACAGTTAGTTGGCCAAAAATTCTTTTCCTTCGATGACTTTTCGACCATGTTTTTTAAGTTTCAATGGACACAACGACAAATATTCAGCATAGCAGATTGCCGTTTATTGAAAAAACCAGAGTTGGACAAAATGACCAATCAAAATTTAAAATATAAGTATATTTATTATCAGTGTTTGTTTGGAAAAGAAAGAAAATCACGAGCGACAGGAACCAGGCAATCTTAGTAAGTTTCAAATATATTATATTAATGACATCCGGTTCTATTAAAAAATTCGAAACTAGATTACCTTTGCAAATAATTTTTAATTTATATAACTCTACACGTCGAAAAGAAGTTTCTCACTTTCAGACACTTTTATCATTTTGAGACGTTTATTATATCTCAAATTTAAACATGAAATAGAAGAAATGTCTGAATGTGACAAGCATTCCAAAATTAAAATTTTTTTCAATGTAGACTTAATATTTCACATTAAGCCATATGAACTTTTATTCTAGATCATTTTTCAACATTTCATAAAACAATACACTTTTTATCAAAGTATTTTTTTAACTAACAATATTGAATCATTTGAAAATATAATTATTGAAGAATTCTCGTTTTAATAATATTTCCAACTGTTATTTTTATTCTAGCACAATCAAACACAACTGCACTGCAAAAATCAGTGTAAAACTTAAAACAGAAGATGGAAATGACTACTTGGAAATAACAGAAGCAGATATGAAACATACAAATCATGAACATTCCGAGGTAATTATGAAAATTATTTCGATCATGGATATTTAACCCTAAAGCATATAACTGGGTATCATTTGTACCCCACAATTTTTGTAAAAAATGTAACTTCTAATTTTTAAAATACTTTTTTTTGTTTTCAACAAAAAAATACCGAAATTATTTTCAATATTTTAGTTATGATACATGTTACAGGTTTGACATTTAACTATAAAATAAATATCATTCAGTCATAAAAATTGCATAAAACAGTTATAGAAATGATTGTACAAGGGTGCAAATCGTTCACCTGTTTGCTGACACTGCAAACAGTTTAACAGTTTTAAAATTTACGTATTTTTGCAATTTGAAATAAAAGTAAGCCTGTATAAAATATTTTCTTACCTACGTATATGGTAATATAAGAACGTATGATTTCTTTTTTTATTGTAAAAAAAATTTAATTTAATAGTTAAAAAGCATTAATTTTAGACATAAATATTAAGGATACGAGGCACTTTTCAATATTTTGTCTGGATTAACACAATTTTGAAACAAAATTATATATATAGCATTTGAAACCGTCATTAAATTTATTTCAATATTTCTTAGATTTTATATTACACTGAGAGAAGTATAAACGGGTGCCCGATTTATGCTAGACGCCTGACGCTTCTGGTTAAATGTCGAATTGAAAATTTCAATAATAAACGGATCATGCGTGTGACTTAACGTATCACTCGGACGGCCCAGTAGTATGAGCCGTGTGGTGTTAAAGGTATATCCGTTTGGCTAACCGAGTGAACCGTCTAGAGCTGAAAATGTTCATTGAAAATTTTGCCACACGCAAAAGTTGTGCGCAAGCCTAGTTACTTTTTAAGGTTACTTTTTGCACTCCCCAGTAACTGCGTTCCAATTTGAATTTCCGAACTCAAATTGTAAAATGGATACAAACACAATTAAATTGAATTTGGCTGAATTGCATTAAATTGAATGTTATGGTTTGGGTCATTTTTAAATGGAAAAATATTGTATCAAATTCTAAATTAATATGGTTAGGTTTTCTGAGCTTGTTGAAATTGAAAGGAATTGGATTAAATTGTGAATTGCTTATGGATTCAATTAAATGCAATTCACAATAAAATGTTCTAATTGTAATAAATAGATTAAAATAAGATTATACTAATTTTATTTTATTTAATACAATTTGAAGACTTTATTGTGAATTGCATTTAATTGAATCCATAAGCAATCAACAATTTAGTCCAATTTTCAATTTCAACAAGCTCAGAAAACCTAACCATATTTATTTCCAATTTGATACAATATTTTTCAATTTAAAAATGACCCAAACCATAACATTCAATTTAATGCAATTCGACCAAATTCAATCTAATTGTGTTTGTGTCCATTTACAATTTGAGTTAGGAAATTCAAATTGGAACGCGGTTACTGGGTCGCTCGGATTCTGCTCTTTTGCCACATTTTTTGGGGAGCAAAACACAGACTTTTGTCGTAATATTGTAAAAATAAACTTACAAATATGTATAAGAATTTCTATGACAGTTTTGTTAGCAGTGTAGGAATATCACAACGCATCATTAAATTTGTTCATAGTTTTCACTGAGAAAACTGAATGGTAAAAGTTACTATTTAAATGGTGAAGTACACTATTTTAGTGGTAATATTTACCACTAAGTTGTAATATTTACCACTAAAATCGTGTACTTCACCATTTAAATAGTAACTTTTACCATTCAGTATTCTCAGTGCTATAGCTTTTGTAAATAAAGCGATTTATTAAAAATTTGTAAAAATGCCGAATGATATAAAGAGGGGACATCGTTTTTTTCAACTCAATGTCTCTATATATATATAATTACAATAATAATATAACTATCCATAAAATATCAACTGCCTTATCATTGGGATCAAATATCATCTTATTCTCCCCTTAAATTTAAGTTTTTACACTCAGCTGCGGTGAATTCTATTAAAATGCACTATCTCATTCTCTCTCATACCCGACTCAATCTTGCATTATCTTTTTCCCTATCTAGGAATGATACGATTCACCGCCGCTGGGTGTACTGTGTTTGATTAATTATGAAAAAATTAAATTTAATTATAAATAAAAATAAGGAAACTAAAAAAATTTACTTATGACGTATGTTTAAATATTAAATTTTTCTTATTATAGGATCTATTTGATTTCATACCGAATTTGAAAAAATTGGAGCCTAATGTAAAAGAAGAGATCCTTAAGGCTTTAAAAATGCGGTGCAATAAAAAGGATTTACAAGTTCATTTAAAACGGCAGTACAACGTCACTTGCAGCTTGAAATATCTTAGAAATCTGGAACAACTTTTGTACAATGACTCAGGCAAAAATGACCTGGCAGACTTCGTGCGGCAATTACAAGAAAAATACGGTATAAAATTATATCGTATGAATAATAATTCGAATGAATTATCAAAATAAATTCAAATATTTATATTGAATCGAAATCATTTATAATTTTAGGAGCAGCAGTAAATGTTTTATCCGACGCACATGATAATTTTAAAGGTCTTTTCTTTTGTACACCTCAAATGAAGCAATCTGTGAAAGCATGGGGCGAAGTCATTTTTTTAGACGGAACTTACAAATTATTCTCAACGGATCTCACACTAATGATTTTTCTGGTAGAAGATTCCGGAACCCGAAGCGAAATCGCAGGAGTAGGACTAGTAGTTCAAGAGGACAGAGACACATTTGAGTGGTTATCAAAATCGTTTAAAAAAGCTCACGAAGAAAGTTTTGGGAATATTCGCTGTGTAATGGCAGACAAAGATTTGCTTTGTCGCGACGTCTTAAAAGAAATGTTCGAGGTACCTATATATATTTGTCGATTTCATTCATTAAAATCGTTCAAACCTGGTTTTTCGAAGCACATGAAAAACGATTCAAAGTTGTTGAATAAATGCTTACAAGTAACACTACGGAAGTGTAGACACGCCGATTTTTTTGAAAAATGCGTCAAATGCTAGTTTTTAGCATTGCAATGAAAGACCCGTCATCAAATTTTGCCCATAAAAGGTTTAATAGACACGACGCTTATTTAATATATCATAATATCTGGAATTAGGAAATTTTCAGAAATATCGAGATATAGTTCGTTCATTATTGAATTTTTGCTGCAAAGAGTTAGAAATCTTATATTGTAAAGACGAAAGAATCTAAATTTAGTTATACAAACCTATTTGAGTTGTTTTTGGTTATAGAAAATACTGCTGAAATTGAAATTAAATGACTTTTATAATATATAACAACTTATTACAATTTATAGCAATTGATGTTTTTTAACCATTTACTTGTAACGCATGGAGATTTTGGTGAAACAAGCTATTAAAGAGGTTTTCTCAACGAAAAAAACATAATTTTTAAAAAACAGTATATTGCGTGACATGGACGGTATAACGTCTATTGCAACGAGTGTGAAATGACAATGCAAGTCAAGCCGAATATTTTCACGTCATACGTCATAATAGATGTTATTCTGTTCTTGTCAAGCATTAATTTTTTGTTACAAGTGCACAGAATGACCATTTTTCATTGAGTACCTGTGTATATCATTATTGGTTCAATGTTTAACGAGGCTGTGCGTTGATAGGTTCTTGCTTCTTTACATGCTCGTTCGTTACAAACCTGCAATAATTTTCCGTTTAATTTCTAGAATAATTTCCGTAAAAGTCCGTTTGAAGGGTTGCAAGGAAATTTCCATGGTAAACGCCTACGTTATTGTTATGAGTTCGCAATAGGCTATTGTTGACTCAAAAAACGATTTGAAAAACGGCAAAGTGCACGCGTAACAAAAACATCCGATTAAAAAACTAAAAAAATTTACAAAATTTATAAATTTACAAAATTTACAAAACCCCGCTTTCGGGCTGCGCCCTCAAGCGGTTGTCACTCCTCAAGCGGTTGTCACTTTTTCACGGCGCTGGAGCGCCGTGAAAAATACCGTACCAGGCTCTTGCGCAGTGGCGCCCTCGCCGGTAATATACTATGACTTCGCGGAGTGAAAACTGCGTTTTTGGGCTACGCCCTCAAGCGGTTTTCACTCCTAGGAGCAAAAAGTCCACTTTTCACTCCGCTCCTGCGTCGGGAAAAATAGCATATCGGTCTCGGACGCAGTGGCGCGTTTGGCGATAATATACTGTTTTGTAACATGCGAAGAAAAAGCAGAAACTCATTTCCTTATGTAACATTGAAAGAGAAGTTTTTTTCGAATAAGTGAATATGACTCTGTTATAGAATATAGAAGCCTGAAAGGAGAGACAAATGTAATCCACTGGTGAAGTATCGAGCGCTTGGTTACTTGGCGTTGTGAATAAATTCTTGTTTGAAGCATAGTACACTACACAGATTTTGGTTTTCATTTTTGATAACAACCAGATTGTATGAATTTTGTGTTTATTCATCAGGGTGAAATAGCCAAACGCAGAATGCTCCAGTCTTCAAAAAAGAAAAGTCATGTTTATTTTTTTATATTCCTAAATTTGAATAGATTATAGTTTTTAAAATGACTGCTTGTATATAAAATGAACGATTTTTATAATAATTTAAAAATGTTGTATTTAACCTCGTTTAGATGGCAACAATTTCATTACAAAAGTATTTCAAAAATAGATCCTTTTTTTGAAAAAAATATATCTAAGAAAAAAAATATTATATTCATATATAGCGTTTAATATATGAAAAATAAAATTTTAACAAAACTTGTTACATGTATAAACAATAAAACATATGATAGTGATAACAAATGATAATTAAAACGATAATGATAATCAACAATGACACATAAGTCGAAATGTTGTTGAATTTCTTATAAAATAACAGCACGAAATGCGTGGCTTTGCTTATAAAAATAGTTCAATTATAAATAATATAAAATTCAATTAATCATTGAATAAACAATTATTCCACGTATTTCTGACAATAATGATGCTGGCCTATGTTTAAAGGGTCAAAAAAGTGTTTCATACATTTTGGTTTTTTGCACCAGGCACATTTAAAAATTGCTTCATTTTCGCAAGAATCGCAAGAAGAATCAACATTTTTGAAACAGTAGACAACTGGTGTCTCAAATTGCGGAGGTTTAACCAAAGTGCATCCAATTTTATACCACGCGTATTTGAAGAGATTTATAAACCTCGGAGAAGAGAATTGGTTGTGAGTTAGGGATTGGATTTTTAATATGTTGTTTCTTAAGTGTAAATTAATTGGAAAATCATGTAGAACCACAATATCTGAAAAATGTCTCACAAAGTTTTTCCATAACCGAAAAGTGTAAACATCCAGAGGCTGTATTTTTCCGGTAGTTCCAGCAGGAATTTTGAAAATTTTAACATCCTTTTCTCCTTTATCAACCGATGAAAATTGTTTTTCTGTGTGTCCCGTCCAAGAATCCAGACACAAGGTTGAATTTTTGACTGGGCAAAACACTCAACTTTCGAGGTTCCTTTAAAAGCCAATGTACGCCCAGCATGCATTTCTAAATCGAAACCACTTTGATCTGAATTAGAAACGGCATTTTTCACCAATCCGAGAAATTTCTAATTTCACTTGTTCAACAAATTTTCTTGCGTCCTGTTCCAATTCTCCTGACTTGTTTAACTGCGTTTCTGTGACAAATTTATTTATTTTTCTTGAAACGATGCGATGTTCCGATTTAAATTTATGAATCCAGTGTGGTGAAGCTGTGAAGAGATGAGGTGACAATTTATATTCCTCTCGTGCTTTCAAAGCCCACTTCTTGATGTCGAAATCATGGACTGGAAATGAATTATCTGTCGCAATTTGAAATTTAGCTAAAACTTATGAAGAAATTAGGTTTAATTTTTCATTTTTAATCCCACCAGCTTTAATTTGTGCTTCCTATCTGTATAACTGTGATCGGTTTATCACTTTTCTGAACCTGTAATAAGAAATTTTTCAGTAGAAATATATCATTGTCATTAATAATAATACTATATTTGATTATAAAAAATATCTTGAGGTTTTAAATAAAATTAATGAGAGAAATATAAATAATTGTAATATTATATGCATAAATTTTAACAATATATAACTGAAGGAATACTGTTTCATAAGATGCAACACCAAAATAATTATTCTGATTTAAAGTGAGTTTTAGTTATTTTTTTCAGAAAAGTAAACTTTTCTTATCTGGTGGAGAAAAGTAATTTACTGTACATGTGCTGACGTTGGTTTTAAGATTCCCTAAAATCGTACCACTTAAAAATGTACGTCTGTTGGAAAAATGTTTAGGAACACTTTTACACTACAGTGAACTGAGCAAGTCATACGTTAATAGTCAATATCTCCAGAAAAAAACAATTTAGTTCGTATTTAATACAATCTTGTCACTCATTATATTGTGATTTGAGAAATTACCTTTTTTTTTAAACTTTCAGTACGACATCGTGAAAAAATACTTTTCAACACATATGAAAGTATATAGATGTACAATATAGAGAAAAAAATCTTGTAATCTAGAACTACACTGTTAAAAATGTCTTTAAGAAATTTAAATAAAATTATATTGTAGTTCCACAATATTCGGATTTTGAACCTTCAGCATGACTTATGTTATATTTCAAAATGTAATTTTGAAGTTACAAAACTATAATATTGATTTTTTAAAATTTTCTACATATACTAATAATACATCTTGAATTTATGAATTTCAATCGAAAAAAAATTGTAATAGTAGTTTTCTTAAATTCATGAACCTGTGGATTGCTGATTTTTATTTATTTAATAGTTTTTTTTCAACTGACAAAAGACACGATTCGAAATACACGATTATATTTTCAGGCACTTTTGTCTTCTGCTGCTTCGGCCGATTTTCTAGAAATAAGTTAATACCGCGAATGTGAATAAAGCGTTTCATTAATGAATAAGAAATTAATCAAGTACAAGTGTAACTTCGAACATGATCATCTATTTTACAGAATAAAATACTTCCATTGTAGCTATTTAAATTAGAATAGAATTTCAGTACTTATATTATTTAATTTTAAAATTTCAAAATCTCAAATCGGTATAAAAACTACAACATAGAAAAATGATAAAAATTATAATAATATTAACAGTGTATAATTATAAGTGCATAATTAATAATTCTCCGCGTTTAATAAATCTATGCTTATATGCTACCTAAGGGCCGAATGATAAGAAATTACCTGTGTTTTACTGTTTCAATCTTGAAATTATTTTTTACTCCAGATCGCCAATATTCAACTGCATTTTTCTTGTACTCATATGCTATAGCTACTCTAGCTTTTTTACAATTAGCGTTGTCCGTAACAATGGCGAAATCGTCTTCAAACTCTTCATTTATAGTTACTGGGTTTATTTCAACAGACTGATTATCAAAAGTTAACGTATCAAAATATTCGGTAACTAATTGATCACACGCCGCCCTTCTAATCAAATCTGTTAAATTTGATGCAAAGTTTCTTTCGTCTTCAGTCACAAGTGATTCCGTATTGTATTCCGGGCCATCAAAACTGATTCGTAGCAAATTTAAAATATTTTTCGGATTCATTATGGATTTTAGGGACCATTCATAAACTTCAGTAAAATTGAATAAGAATAAAAACTCCACAGAAGAAAATAAAAATGTTTTAAAACGTCGTCCTATAAGTAAAATTTACTTCAAATTAATATACATGAAATATTCTTACACTTGATTGATAAATAAAAACTAAAGTCTGTAAAATAATATTATACCTATCAAATTCTAATGTTAAGTTGTGTTCATTGTAAAAATCGGCTGGATATTAACACAGTATTCGACATTACGCGCTCGAATTCGAATTGACATACGCTTTCCGTGAGTCGTACGCGTACTCGCATCTCCTCCGACGCAGCGCCCAACAATGCCTGAACTCTCGCTGTCTCCGCGCGCCACTGAAAGCGCGCAATTTGAATGTCACGATTTCCTAACATTACTACCATGTTTAGTGTTTTAGTGACATTTGAAGAATTTGCCTCTCATTATTTCTTAAGAACAATTTCTATCACCCCTCTTCCCTCCCCTTAACAATGTAATATGTTTTTCAAGACCTCCAAACAAATATTGAACTTAACAATCCATATATAGTCATATATATAGCTGTATATTTTTACCACAGCCATAAGTATACATTAATACTCACATAATTATGAGATTGCAGTATCAAACAATAAACAATAATATGACAGTAAATTGAATATATTCATATATGGTGATTGCGAAAAATTATATACGGGCATATATGTCGATATATCGCTGTATATGGCCTAACGCAGATTCGTAAATATTCATTTGTGGTTCAAGGTATCATGAATCGAAATACTGGAAAATATAATGATTATATCTTATAAATAGGTGTTTTGTATTATAAAAAATTGATTATTTCCAATTTCAGCAGTATTTTTTGTAACTAAAAACAATTTAAATGTATCAGTATAGTTAAATGTAGATAACTTAGTCCTAAAGATATTAGCAATTCAACTCTTTGCAGCAAAAATTCAATAATTAACAAACTGTATCTCGATATTTCTAAAAATGCCCTAATTTCAAATATTATGATATATTAGATAGGCGTCGAGTCTGTTAAACCTTTTATGGGCAAAATTTGATGACGGGTCTTCCATTGCAATGCTAAAAACTAGCATTTGACACATTTTTCAAAAAAATCGGCGTGTCTACACTTCCGTAGTGTTACTTGTTAGAGTTAGCGGAAAAAATGTTATATAGTACCGTCAAATGGGGTTACTTTGTGCAATTTTAGAGTAACTTTGTGCAAGCATTTTACTGTTTTTTTTGTATGAAAGAATGTATTAAAATTGCATTAAAGGCTATATGAAGATACTTTGCAATATTTACATTGAAATATATACTATGAAAAATCAATTACAA
>JABFPD010000084.1:0-16356 GCA_022817545.1 Cremastobaeus sp. ZL-2020 | reverse complement strand
TTTACAACAAGTAGTAACAATAATGACAAGTAATTGGATATTGTTTTTGTAGTAATTATCATTTACATATGAACATTGTTATTTTATTTATTTGTTTTTTATTGTTGCTACTTTCCTATTGTGTGGTTCAAATACACATATATATATGTTTATATATATATATATCATACAAGTATATATATATATTCTCGTATTTGACAATTGCATTTATTGTGAGTTTCTGAAATAACCTAATTATAGTTTCTTAGAAATAGTGGAAATCGAGTTGAACCTTGATTTAAACTAAGACGAAACATTCCTCAGGGATAGTTTCGTTAATTTTATTGCATCTAAAATATTCTCAAGTTTTCTATTTTCATCGGTTCACTCCGTTTTTTCGGCAGTATTGCTCAAAAAGGCCGTAGTTTTATAAAAAGTTTATTTATGACTATTCATTTTTCATTTGGTAATGGAAAACGCTTGTCGTCCAAATTGAGCAATACAATTTTAAGGCAAGAAAGCCACCGAAAATACGGAGAATCACCTGTGTTCTAAGCGCGGCCGGAGTTGACATAACACGGCGCGTAATTAGGGTCAGCGCGGTACAACTTGTTTCGGGCCCATTTAACGGAGCGGCCCGTGTCACTGAAATGAAACGCGTAATTCGGTGAAATGAGTTATTTCTGATTCGTTTCATGAATCGTAGTTTTAATTATTGCGACTGCGAATGCATAGTTACGATGGGCAATTATTTGTGTCATAGAATTGCCATCTCGTAACACCCCCTGGTTTAAGATTGGATTATCTAGGATAATTCAATCCTAAATCTGTATTTCTTTTTTTTTCAATAACATTAACCCGTGCTACTATACCCCTTTATTTAAAAACTCTTATATTTACTTATATTATTCAATAATTAGTTTGATTAACAAGTCAATAATCGTCTTCTTTTCGTACAATTAAATTATATAATACTTATCATGATTATGTTTGATTTAAAAGTTGCAATTGAGATTTGCGTTTCTTAATTATAATTTTTATTATCAAAACATGAGAAATTTCTTTTTATATTTTAAAGATTTTAAATTCCTTTCTTAATGTTATCTTTGAACGTTGCATTTAGATGCGTCTAAAAAAGGTATAAAAGGGAAACGAAACCAAAGGACGGGATCAGTAGAAAAAAAGTTGTCGTTTAGTGCAGTTCCCGATATTGACTCAAGGATGTCTTCGAGTAAGTTTGGTGTTTCCTTTTCTTTTATCTTGTGAAAATGGTGCAAAATACAGTGTGTTTCGTTCGTTTTTAGTTTCGTCTGAACGCCAAGCAAGGGCGGTGGTAGCGTACCTGGCTCTCCCATTCAGGATGAGTGCACATATGCGTGATTGGGCATGGGCCACATTGTTACGACTTTTAGAAGAGGTAACTATCTCAAACAGAAATTCATCGCCAGTGAATGCTTATTCGTTTTTCCCTAATTAATGTTTATTATTCAGGACGACTGGTTGTGTCCTCGATGTATAATAACGCAGGCTCTGCGAAGGGACGAATTCTCACTGTGCGAGGTCTGTAGGAGAGATCGGGCTCGAGCACAACAGGAAGAAACGAACGTAAGTAAATTGCGTAAAACAGAAAAATTAAAGGAAAGACCTTCATTAATGAATTTCGTTTTTTCTCCTTTTAGGAGGAGCCATGTCCGTCTGGTTTCGATGAAGTTGATTAGTAAAAATTTAAAGTTATGTGTCACATAAAAATGTTTGTATATATTCCTTTTGTTTAATAAAAGGAGAATTTCTCAAAAATGTTTTGAATTTTCTTTTAAATTATGGATTAACCTATAACAGTATTTATCTTAAACAAATTTTAATTATTATAACAAAAAAAAAATTTATTTGATTGATTTTTTTTTTGAAAATTCTGTATCAACGGGGTTGAGTCTTGGTGGTGGATGTTGATTATTAAATTCGCATTGGTAAAAAGTTTTTGCTGGTCGGTGTCTTATTGTTGTTGTAAGGCGCTTTTTGTTCATTTACTTCCGCTGGCGCCTCAAGAAGAGCGGCAGATAACGTGTGGTGCACAGAAAAAGAGAAGGCGACTCGTTACAGCTAGGGCGAACTCAACTTGGTGTGTCATGTCGAGACAGTTCTGATGATAGTGAAAGGGGAAGCATTTCTCCATGTTTTAAAAGATTGCTGTTTCTTCGGTGGCGTCTCGACGTCTAGGCCGTTTCGATGGTGGCAGAGGTGACGACAGGTATCCAGCTGTGTTGTTGGATGCGCGCTCAGCCTGGTGCGTGTTTATGCTCTGAGGGCGACAGCTGATGCCTGGTCGTTGCGAGAAGAAAACCATTTTCCTTGTTTCATAGTCAGTCTCATTTCTTGGCGCCTCAACGTCTAGGCTGTTCCATAGCAAGACAGATTGGTAAAGGTGGTAATAAGATCCCGTTGGGTCAAAACGATGTTTTTCGACCAGAGGTTGCGGCACAGAACCAGAGGATTGGTTTTTGATTGTGGTACAGGCTTCTCTGGCAGCAATAGATTCGTCACTGATCATGAAACATTAATGTCTCGTTTTAGTTAATTAATTCTATCTTCTTATAATCAATTCTTATGAATTTTACTTAAATTTTAATTATTAATTCATACAGTCTTTCCAGTAGATTTACATTTGTTTTCGTTAAATTTTGTATTTTCCTTCCCTTTGTTGTATATAAAATTTCATTGTTATTTTTAAATTCGTTCTTATTTTATATGATTTTATTTAACTTAACTAATTGTTATCATTGCTCTGCTTAAAATATTCGCTTTAACTTCTAATCCTTATTTAAAACATATATATTTTTTTTTTTAAGGTCTTATTTATTTATAATTTTTGTTTCTATAAATTTACCTCTTTTTAATTTCGTTCACTTGTTTTTTATTTATGTTAGATTATTTGTTCTTATCCAAAAATATCCTTATTCTTGTTATTTTCCTCATGTGTATCTAGTCACGAAATTGTTAATACTATTTTTATTTAATTAATTTTTATTTCCACCTATATTTATTTGTTTTATAGTTGGTTATTTATATTTTTCGTAATATTCTTATTTGCAGTTGATTACTTGTCTTTATTTAAATTATTTTTATTATTTTATTTTTAACTTTTTATTATTTAAAGACAATTGTTGTAATTTTGTAAGTATCCTAACCTAACTATTATAATAATTTCTCATTCTTATAATAAGTCTTGCTTTGTTTACTGAAATCTGGTTGCGAATATTATATTAAGATATATTAATTACTATTATGTGTATATCCCATATTCCTTTCATCTCGTTTCCTGATTTCATTATTCCTTATTCCGGATGTTGTACACCGCAGGACATAAAATGCTTGCCGCGACTGTACATCAGGCGTCTTTGTCTCACATACACAAGTAGAGCGAGACACTCTATGTGCCTATTTGAAACGGTTTATTTTTCTACTAATAGCAAATAATCAGGCTTGCGTTATTTCGTTATTAGGTTCAAAATCCATTAACTTGTTAAGTATTAATTCATCAATTGTCAATATAGTAATTGTATATATATATATATATATATATGGAGAATTTCGTTACGTTTCTATTCCCTTTCAGGGAGACTCATTCAAAACGTTTTCCCAACTTGAATCATTTAATAAATTTAGATATATATTTATTATATTATTATTTTTGTTTAAAGAATTTTTAATTTTTCGATTTTTATTTTTAGTTTTAACCATTTTCCTGTTTTTATTTTGTTTTAAATTTTATACCCTTATTGTTCCTTTTAAATTAATTTTTGTTATGCTTAATAATTTGATTTAGCTTGTTAATTTCTAATTTATTATTATGTTTTTATATTTTCGCAACTTATACTTTTATGATATATTTAATAAAACAAGGCTTATTTAATGTTTGATTTCTCATTCATATGTTTAATTACCAAGTTTATTTTTGTCGATTTATTTTGTTCTTTGTTGCAAGGAAAGTATAACAATTTCGATTATATTTATTCCTAGATTTGGAATCTTATACTACTATTTCTGAGTTTTTCTACAATAGTTATTTAGTCAACAATTAATTGTTATTCATTGAATCGGTTAGTAGATTATTTATTTGTGTTTTTGAAGGCAATTTTTCATTATATTATCTGTGCACTAGGTTGATCTAGTTTCTTTGTCTTATTCATGTAGATAGGAAGAGATAGTTGTAATACTAGTTCTTACAAAAGTCCGGTAATTTTCTTAATGAAATGAATGAAAGGTATTTAGTACATTCGGATATCGTTTTATCATAGAGAGTTGGTAGATAAAAAAAAAATTGTTAACTCTATTTACGTGTATATTTTTGTGTATTTGTATTAACAGTTTGTTATAAGTTTTCTATTTTTATGGGAAATTTATTTGACATCAAATTCTTATTGTTAAGGCTAATTGCAGGTCTTATTTCTGTTTATATGATTTTTAATATTTTTAATGCATTTATGTTCTTTTAATAGTTATATGTGAACAAATTATCTGGTAGAAAGTTTTGTGTCTAAAGTCACGGAGTTGTTGTTTTAGCCGTTTCAGTTAAAAGTATTATTTGCTATGCAGTTGCCAACATAACTTTCAGAATTGATATTGTATTACGTTATTTTGATTTGATTCCAAAGTTGTCCACTAGTTCATAGTAAAATGCAATAGATGGCGCCGTTCAGCATCATGGTTATATGTAGAAATGTTTGTTTTTCACTTGAAAAGTGAGTTCAGTAACTGCTTATTCATCTTAGGAGAATACGAATGACCATTGTTATTATTTTATTTATGCTAAAATTGGTATTTTTTATTTAAACGGTGATTCTAGTTTTACTAATTTCGATTTTAATTTTCTCCATTATGCTAGATTATCCCTTTTTGTGTTTTCATATTACATTATTATTAATTTTGTTATTTCCATTGTTTAGTGGTTATTTTCCTGATAAAAAGAAATCTAATGAATTTTCATTTCCTCATTTTTCTTTTTATTTGTAATGGAACATTATGGGCGGTAATATAATTTTTGAAGTTTAATTCTTGTTTAGTGGGTGGAATTATTTTATATGAGTTCTATATTTAATTTCATTACCGAGTATTTTTAACAATTAATTCTAAGTTTGTTTTTGTTCAATTTTTAATTTTTGCTATTTTATATTACGTAATTTCCTCTTTTTCGTTTTTTATTTCATTTTGTTTATATATAAAGAAAAAAATTTTTTCCTTTTCCCCATTTTTGTGTTTTTTTTTTTTTATCTAATAACTTCTTAGGAACCTAAACTTAAGTTATTGTTGCTAATTTGTTTGAAGTATTTTCATTATTATGTTGAGTTTTCCTTATCAAAAAATTTTTTTTTAAGAGTAAACGTGCTTTATATCGTAGCTTGGATTAATTTATATTTTGATGACTTATTTATGTTATTTATACTTATGATACTCTTAGATAGTTAGGTTTTTCCTTGTCCTCCTGTCTCGTTTGAGTTTCCACATTTGTTAATGGAATGATTTCATCTCCTCGTACAATGGTAATATGCTTTTCCGCATTCCATTGCTCAAAATTTTGTCGACATCGATTGCGGTGAATGAGGTGCTGCACTATTCCTCCGCAGCAAGCTCCCAATAATTTTGGTGAACATCCAAAAGTGGAATGGAGGGAGAAAAGGTTAAGGATTGTGGTTATGATTGTTTTTAGGACAGTAAGAATGATAACAGTCATCAGGATCCCGGCGCTGTATACACCATAATTATAATAGGAGTTCCAGAAAGAAGTCCATTTGTTATGGACTATGTTCTCAATCTTCCCTACGTCTATTAAATTGTGTAAATTTAGGCTACTAAGATCCGTATCGTGACCTGCGATTTGTCGAGCGATTATGTTCAACAGTGCTGGTCGGTTAGAGGGAAACATCACATTTTCCTGATATTTCCTCAAATCATCGTCTGAATAAACACCGCTAGTGGCAAGATCGCCAACCGATTGATATTTCCAGTCGTTACGATTTGCTGGTTTCAAGATGTGGGGTTCTCTAACTTCGGTAATTTTAGGGAGGAATTTGTACCATTGCCCTTCTATTTGGTGCATTGGGGCGAGAATAGGATTGCACTCGATTTCGATACCGTTACTTTGGAGGATTCTTGTTTCTGGCGTAAGAAACATGGATGAGTTGTCCCTCGAAACTGGAATCTCTTGATAACACCTATCACTTTGTCTGAGTTTTACAGCTACTGGAACGCATTTAATAATATAGATCACCTCTCCAATAATAGTGGCCATGAAACCGGATTTTTTCATTAGATTGAAAGCAAAAATATCAGGTTTAGAATGAGCTATTCCAAGTGAATTTCTCAATACCTTCTGTTCTAACTGGCATTTCTGTAAGAGGAAATCCCTATACATCGATTCCAACTGCGACCGTATGTGTCTTTCGACGTAGACAAACTTAGAATTTATATAAGAGAAGATATCCATCTTTTGAGCAGGAATGGATTCTTTACCCTTGAAGAATTTCCATTCCAAGATAAACAATTTAGGATGCTCGGTTTGAATCAGCGTATAGCCACACATTTCTTTTTGTTTTCCTTTGGTGAAGGAGAATAGGACCTCGCTTTTTTGTACGGTATACATTACCTCGGTTGTTAGCTCAGTCGAAATGGTTCCCCTCACACCCACTCCTTCGTACAAGACATCATACTGATCAAAGTCGCACGATTCTCTGGGCATTTTTTCCCAAAAAATCTGACCACCTTCCGCGTCTGAACATTCCGTTTCCGAAAAGGTGCAAGTTAATCCTTGGTTCAGATGGATTTTGTCATTGTCCAGATTAGCGGTAGCGGTGTAATCCTGTAAAGTTACTCTGACAACGGCTTGTACGACGACATTCACAGTATAAGTTCCGAATGGGTCAGAATAGGGAGCGCCATTACAATTTGCGCCATTGTCTACAGAACCGGCAAGTGTAACAGGTCGACTTTCAGTGGAATTACGACGTAGTCCATCCAAGATGGTATTACCTAACATAAGTCGACCAGTCTCCTGAAGTTTCTGACAAGAAGATTTATCCAACTCCTTGATGTACTCTGCCACACCATTGTTGATGGCGCTGATATGCGAGTGCATACCACAATAAAAGATTTGTCTATAAATTTCGACCTTGCACTGTATCACAGGGACAACTTGTATGCTAGAACGTTGAAGTAACTGCATAGTAATTTGTTTCGTCTCAACACTTAGTGGGGGTAATTCGCAGTCGCCAATGTCTCGCAAGGACAATGTGGTGACATTAGTATTAGTTCCTGCGCAATCATAACCCATAAGGGCAGTAGAGGAGGTAGAGAGGGTTAGGAGAACTAGGGTAATCGCAATCATTTTCCTGTAATAAGATAAAATTAGTACCAAATACTTAATTTAAACTTAATAACTAATTTAGTCCTAAAAGTAATATAAATGTAGTTTTGCTTATAAATTAAGTGATGGCTTCTATTTTTGAGGGTAGCAATCTGTCTGCTGATACTATTCGCGGTTTATTTTTAATTAAAATCGTAATTCTTTTTTGATCTATCACGTCTGTAACTTTAAAAGGACCTTGGTAATGATCACCAAATTTACCTTGTTTGAACCCGCATTTAAGGAAAACGCAGTCTCCTATTTCGAAATAATGTGGATTTATTTTCTTATCATAATAATTTTTGGATTTCTCCTTTGCGATTGTTAAATTTTCTCTGGCTTCCTTCTGTAGGTTATGTATCCGCGTCACTAACTGTATTAAATAATCGTCATAAGTATCAAGCTGTTCATTTTTTGACAAAGGCATATGTGAGGGGAGTGTCGCAATTTTGCCAAAGATAAGTTCGTAAGGAGTTTTAGAGGTACCTTCGTGCACGCTAGTGTTGTAACTAAACATACACAGATTTAGCCATTGATCCCAATCAGCATCATGCCCAATATATTGCTTCAAATATTCTATTAATACGTGATGGGATCTTTCCAACGAACCGTTACTTTGGGGATGAAATGCGGTGGTTTGAAATTGTCTTATTTTTAATGTATATGTTATTTGTTTCATTAGTTTGCTTATAAAGTTTCTGCCTTGATCCGTTAAAACTGCTTTAGGACAACCGTACGGGCATATAAAATTGTTTAAGAATGCTTTGGCAGTGGTAACAGCCGTAGCGTCGGGTATAGCTACAGCTACGCAGTACTTAGTAAGCAAACACTGTAGAGTTAAAATGTATTTATTATTGTTTTCAGTAACAGGCAGTGGTCCCACCAAGTCCATTGCTACCTTATCGAAAGCAGAACCGGGTGTATCGGTAATTGTCATAGGTTGCTTGGTAGGGTGTCGTACTAATTTTTTCAATTTGCAAGCCAAACAATTGCTAATAAAATTTTCGATGTCAAGTTTCATATTTTCCCAAAAGTAATACTGACGAATTTTGTTGTATGTTTTGGTAACTCCTTTATGACCTCCAATTGGAGAATCATGATACAATTTTATGATTTCTGGAATTTTAATTTGAGGTGGGATAGTTACTATGTTAGTGCAAATGGTTATTTTACAGTCTAAATGTCTAAAAGTTTTTTCCATAATTTCACAAATTGATTTCCATTTAATGTTATCAATATTGGCAACTTTAGCTATTGAAAAAGATGTTATATTATTATCTTGAATGAATTTGTTTAAATATCTAAATGAAACCTTGATGTTGTTTAGAACTTGTTCATTAGTTAACTGATCGTCGGCGTTTACCACACATAACCCTATTTGATATTTGTTTCCCTTTTTTATGTAGATATAATCACCAAGTTTAACCTTACCGAAAGTGGATATATTCCTTTTGTGCATACATTCGTCGCTGTCGGTATCTACAGGAAAACCATTAGAATCTATCAAATAAATTATACTATTTTTCTGAAAATAAAGTGGATCGCGAGTTTCGGTTATATTACGAGAAATTTGTACAATGTGACTTATTTCGTCTTCACTTTCCTCATTCACTAATTTATTGTTTAATTCATCAATATTATAATTCTCATTAAATTTTTCTTTATTGTTATTATTTCCTGGAACATCGTTTTGTGTCCCATTTATTGAGATATCTTTTTGTATCTCTTTATATTCATTTCTTCTAAAAATTTTATCGTTTCTTTCTTTTTTATGTATAACATTATTTGATTTATTTTTACTTTTAATTGGTTCATAAAAATTGGAATCGGAACTAGAATCTGAGGAGCTTAACATAGGGTTGGATTTTGCGTCCATTCTCCTTTTGAGGGAGCTTTCTTTTCCTGATTTATTTTGACTAAAATCAGAATCAGAGTCGGAACAAGACTTGGACCTAACGTCCTTCCTTTTGCGGGATTTGTCCTGTTTTTTCGCGATGCTATCTCTGTATTGTTGTCCAATTGCTGTGGGCTTGCGAACGCGTTGAGAACGTCTCACTGGTTCGATTATTAGAACGGGGCGATCGTCCTCTTTCGCGGGCTGCAGCTCATCACGGTCAACAGGATTTCGAGAAAAACCATCGGCAACTACATTTCTTTTGCCGTCTTTGTAGACAACGTCGAAGTCGTATTCTTCGAGCTTTAACCTCCATCTCGTGAGTCTGGAGGTTGGATCCTTAGCTGTGCGCATCCAGCACAAGGGCTTGTGGTCAGTAACCACAGTAAATTTTCTTCCGTATAGATACGGTCGAAATTGATGTACGCAGTACAATACGGCAAGTGCTTCCTTTTCGTATGTACTATATTTGCGTTCCGCTTCATTTAACGAGCGTGAGATGTAGGCGATAGGGCGGTCTTTTCCCTGGTCACCCTGACTCAAGACGCCGCCAATAGCGTATCCAGAAGCATCTGTCGTGACTAAAAATGGCTTGCTAAAATCGGGATATTGCAAAACAGGGGCTGTACATAATTTCTGCTTTAGTGTATCGAAAGCCTCCTGTTGCTCCTTCTGCCAGTCAAACGCCGCGTCCTTTTGCAAAAGTCTAGTAAGAGGTTTTGCAATTTCTGAAAATTTTGCTATGAAACTTCGATAGTATCCTGTTAATCCCAAAAACTCTTGGATGTGCACGACTTTTCTAGGCCTAGGAAAATTCGTGACTGCCTCCAGCTTCGCGGGATTAGGTCTCAACCCTTCTTCTGAAATAATATGTCCCAAGTACAAAACCTCTCGGCGCAAAAATGAACACTTTTCGGGTTGCAACTTCAAATTGGCATTTTTTAACCGTTCTACCATTTTTAAGTATTTTTCGCGATGTTCGGCCAAGTTCTTAGCAAAAATTACGATGTCGTCCATGTAAACAAACATCTCAGCATCCTGGAGGCCGGATAATACTATATCCATTAACCTCTGAAATGTAGAAGGTGCGTTCTTTAAACCGAAAGGCATTCGCTGGAACTCATAGTGCCCGTGGGGAGTAGAGAAAGCAGTCTTGTGTGAATCTTTAGGATGCATCTTTATCTGGTGAAAACCAGATGCTAAATCAAACACACTAAAATACTTAGCTCCTCCCAATTTATCGAAAATATCTTTGATATTGGGAATAGGATACGAGTCGCCTACAGTTTTTTCATTTAATTTCCTAAAATCCAACACGAGTCTCCAACGTTTGTTCCCTTCCGCATCTGGCTTTTTGGGCACTATCCAGATGGGAGTATTGTATGGAGACTTTGAGTCCTTAATTATTCCGTTGTTATACATTTCGGTAACTTGCTTATTCATTTCCTCTTTCAAAGTCGGAGGATATCTGTATTGGCGTACATGGATTGGGTTGTCATCGGTAGTATTTATTTCGTGCTGTAATTCATGAGTAGAACTCAATTTTTCTCCCGGTAGGTGGAATAAAGAGGTACTTTGCTGCACTAGTTTTTCTACTTCTCGACGTTCTTCGTAAGTGAGGTGATCAGTCTCCATTAGCTTCAGAATGTCTTCGGCGCGATGATCTACTGCAACGGTTTTGCATTGTTTTATTAACAATCTCTTTTTCCTACCCGTCATTCGTTTCCCGGATTTGTGTAAATTTGTATTTTTAGTAGTATGTATGTAATTTTCGGTCAATTTTTTATCAGGTTCGGGTTTTTCTAAATGAAAATCAAGTAATGTGATTTTAGGCAAGTTTACCGTCAATTCTTCGTCACTAAGATTATATAAAGGGAGATATGCGTAACCGGAATGATTCTTTACAACAGCATTACCAAAGAATAATTTTTCATTAAACGCGTAACGTGGAACGTACCCTTGTGATAGTGTTGTTTCTTCTAATTCAATTCGAATGACCTTGCGGTCTCGCGATTTTATACGCACAATCCGTTGATCGTCAAAAGGATAGTTTTCACCCCTAATGCTTAAACAATGATTTTCGTAATCTATTTTTGCCTGATTAACTTCGAAGAACTCGGATCCTAAAATTCCATCTTGCTTTAATGTGAAGTTATCTGATACTACATGAAAATATGTCTCATGCCCGAGTACCTTTACTTTTACTCTACCCAAGGTGTACACATTTACGGGGGAAATGCCGCTAAGGGTTAATATTTCGCTTTCGTCTATTAATGTATCCGCTGTTAAACAGCTCTTTTTAATAATATTAGTGGTAGCTCCAGTGTCTAAAAGTATTGTTATTTTTCCTGGTGTGTAAAAAGTTACGCTAGGGGAATTTACTTGGTATATCATATTAATAATTTGCATGTTGTAGATTGGTTCTCGAAAAAAGGGTGAGTGATTTAAAAACTCGAATAAAGGTGGTTGGGGAGGAGTTACTTGGCGTTCTGGTGCTTCAAATGCTTCGTGTCCAATCGGTTCGCAACTTATCGATTGGTGTCTCTTATTGCCGGGACCTCCCTGGGCGCAGGGAGGGACGGCAAGTTTCCCGAATTCCGCATTTCGGCTAATTGTTTCTTCCTGCACTCGTTGATTGTATGTCCAACATTTTGGCAGTACAAACAAATGATAGGGCCACGGTTCTGATTACCGAACAGTGGTCTGAGGTTGGGCTGGCCCTGGGTCCCCTGGGTCCAGTTGGGTCGATTCCAGTTTGGTTGGCCCCAGTTAGGAGGGTTCCAGCTTGGTGTGAGCATAGGTGCGTTCATTTCAGGTCTTCGCAAAAATTGTGGCTGGTAAGGCGCGCGCCACGTTGCAGTAGAAGGGTCTGGTGGGTGTCTGATTTGGTTCCAGGGTTGATTGTTGATATTGCTTTTATTTTGCAGATTTTTGTATTTAAAACAATCGGAAGCAAGGTGGCCTTCCTTCTCGCATATCTGGCATTTCTTTTTATCTTCGATTACCCTGATTTTCCCCAATAGCCTGCATTGTTCATACGTATGTCCGTTCTTTTTGCAGTTAGAACAAAACTTAGAGCTCCGGCAATCCTTTGCAGTATGCCCCGGTCGGCTGCAAATCTGACAAGTTGGAGGCCGACTGGGACAATTTCTAGCCTCATGATTCGGCTTATTGCATAATTGGCAATTAGTTGAAGATTTGTCCTCCTTCTTATTCATCAGGGGACAGTTTTTTGGCTTATGCCCGGTTTCGTCGCAAATAACGCAGGCAGATAGATGTGTATTCTTTAGACTATGTACGAGGTCAGTTTGTTGTATTTCCTCTTCAATTTCTTGGGCTCTCTGGCCTGCTGCTTCCAGTGAGGCAGTGACAACGTTTTTTACTTCCCTGGAGATGTCTTTTCGTAGCCCGGTAATAAAGAAGCCCTTAACCTCGCCGTCTACTTCAGCGCGTAGCGCATCTATTGCGGCAGCATTTTGGATTCCGGCCCCTTTTAAGTCAAGTATAGCTTTACCTAATCTTTTCACGCGATAATAATATTTTCGGACGCTCTCATTGGGCTGTTGGCATACAGTGCCCAACTTGCTCCATAAGGTACCTAGTGTCTCTTTGGGCCTGAATGCCCCTTTCAGTGCATCCAATATTGCCTGTATACTGTTGGGACTGGTTTGAGTATATATTTCTAAAGCCTCTCCGCTCAGCTTACTTCGCAATGACTTGACCAAGGGAATCTCGGCATTTTCCGGAAGCATTGTTTTTGCATCATTACATCCGGATGCAAATTGTTCGAAGGTACATCCGTCTATTCCCCCTGTAAATCGAGGGATGACTTGCGTTGCATCGCTGAGCGTTACCTCGAATCCGGCTGCGACTGGATCTGCCATTTCTACGGGAATTTGAGCCGCTGGTTGCTCGAGGATAGGTATTTCGGGGGCAATAACCCCAATATTTTCTGGGTTAATCTTGGGGTCGGCAACAGTCGCGTCGTTTTGAGGATCTTTTTCGGCGGTTGACGCGTTTCTATCGATGTTAATTTCAGAGGTATTGCCAAAAAGATTTTTTGGAACCTTCTTAGTTTTAACCGTTGGAGTTCCTTTAAGCAATACTTCGTCGGGATTAAGATTTTCCTTTCTGATTATACCTCTTGTTATGATTCGTTCGTTGTTGCTCATGAATAAATTTTATTTTAATCACTCAAAATTTATCATAATTGATTTGCTTAATCTTTGTATTGACCATTATGTTATTCAATAATAGGTGTTTTTTTTTTTTTAATATTTACCATTTCCAAATTATAAGTTGTTTCATAATTGTTGCTGGAATCCTTATTTAATTATATATGAACTATGTGATTAATTATATAAACTATAATTAATATATACTACCTATTTAATAGAATTTGTATAATATTAAGGTCTTAAGTTTATAAATTGGGAATTATATTCTATTTTTATATTAGCTCTATAAATTGTTTTAGCTCATTTAGGTTTATGATTCAATGCTAAGTTTATTATATTTATTCTCTATATTTCAACAAAATTGTTTACTTCCATTATTACTTATTAACTATTAATCTTATATTGTTCCTATTGTTATTGTTACTATATGATTTTCAACTTATTATTATTATTAGCTTATTGCAAGTTAATTCATTATTTAATTCTATTTAATATGAATTATTTGTATACCCCCTTTTTTTTTTTTTATTTATTTTGAATATTTATTATACTAGAGAAGATATATCCTATTAATTAGTTTATATATATCATTAACGAATTTATTTTATAGTTGTTCAACGCGCTATTATTTTTCGATACACTAAGTGTAAGTTGTTTACTGTAAAATAGTTTTATTCAGTAGTATTTATGACAAACGTGGGCAAACACTAGCAAGAATGTGTTTTTTTAAGATTAACGCGACGGAGATTGATGCGTGAATATTACAGGTTCACTTTAAAATCGGGTGATCATTATCAAGAATAATAGTATCAGTATAAGGGGTCCATCTTATAATTTAATTCCATAGTCTCAAAATTGAGTTGATTTTCAATCATTTTCTTATTCAAACATGCAAGATAAGAAATACGGCTTAAAATGGTATATAAAAACGTTCTCATGCTTTTACTTATAAATGTCGTAATTCCAAATAAATGTTACTATCAGTAATTTTTCGAATTTTTCGCTTTAAACAAATTTCGAAAAGATTTATCCGAAAATCGTTTGTTTACTATACTTCGCCATTATCTTCTATGCGTAAGAATTCGAGCGGTTCGCATTCGATAACAACGTAACTGGGCCTATGTAAAAACTTGAAAAAACATGTAGCGCAATGTGCCATGGGCTGAATATCAAATATCTTTTTATTGCATACCGAACAATTTAAAGAATTGACTAAATTAGCGTGATATACGGCGTGATAGGCTAAAATTATTTCTCCTAAAGCATGACAAGTATTGCAAACAAATTCTTCATCAGTTCTGTAGGAACTTACAACACTTTCCTCTGTAGTGAGCCTAACGCACCAAAGATCTGTGTATTGGTAACTCGGAGTCATTTCAATTATTCACAGAAAATAGGTTTTTTTTTTTTTTTTTTTGATTCTGTTCATTCAATAAATTACTCAAACCGAATAATATCTTTAACAATTCCGGTATTTATTTAAATTTTACTGTAGCAAATTAGAGCAATATTTTTATTCTCATAATTTATGAATCCGTTTTTCTTTTTGATTGATACAACTTAATAATGTTAATTTATTTTAATGATAATACACGGGAATTACGATTGAATCTTAAGATCTTTAATGAGTATTGACTTATATTTGAATATTAGCTTAAGTGTAAGCATCTTTGCTCTTTTCCCAATCTTTCTTTTACTTTTAGCTCAACTTAGCTAAATATTCAAATAATTCATTCTTTCGGCTGTTAAATTGTATTGTTTAAATTGTAATATGGCACTTGTTTGCATGATTTCAGTTTAACAAAACTAATCGTTATTAACTTGTACAGTAACAATATTAGAATAAAGACATTTTTTGAGAGTGAATTCTACGCTATCCTACCGGCTGCGCCAAAATTTAACCCTCTGTTACGTCGTGGCCAACGCAACGTTAAGGGTTAAGAAAAAGGGAAAAGATGCAAAATGTTGGGTTCTCAATGGAGAAGAAAAGGCAGGGCATTGATTTGAGAATCTTACTGGTTTGGTGTGTAGTAGGATTCGGTCGCCGCTATGTCTGGTCCACACTGCTTATCAACGACGTTGTAGCGGAAACTGCAGTACGGGAAAAGGTTGCACTCCACGTAAAGAATGATTTGTCCACACACAATTTAATTGTTCGCACTTATTTATTTGTTTATAAAGACACGTTCACTTTAACGTTCACAAATTAGTAAAATTACATATAATTATACAAAGAATGCCTTTCGGGCAAAAATATCGATTTTAGAGCTTTTTACTATTTTCCAAATTGAACCTTTAACTACACTAGAAGTCTTAACACTTGAATTGGTGATTAGTAATAACTGACAATAGAGAAAAATACAGAGTTTCAAACGGGTAACGTAGATATAAAAGTTATGTTTTCGGACTACGATATCGCGTATCGGGTACAAGTTGGAGATTTTAACTGAACTTTTTGGATGAAGATGGGCCTGTATTTATACAAATTGTCATACGTTAGAAAGTTCCTTTCTAAAATGTTCTAACCTTCTAGATGTTTCCTTCGAGAAAATTGTTTAAAAAGTTGATTTACTTAATTAATTGAAACATTGTAGAAGTTCGAACATTTTCGTTTGGCACATTGGACGAAACTGAAATTCGCACAAAATACAAAGTGTGTATATTCTTCGATTATCATGACGTATTTATAATTATTTAACATATGTATGATTTTGTACGCCAATCTCGTATGCGGTTATTATGACATAATATTACAATTATATAGTGTAATATAATTGTAATGTTTACAACAAGTAGTAACAATAATGACAAGTAATTGGATATTGTTTTTGTAGTAATTATCATTTACATATGAACATTGTTATTTTATTTATTTGTTTTTTATTGTTGCTACTTTCCTATTGTGTGGT